>OZ018402.1:40076900-40095702 GCA_963969585.1 Drosophila helvetica | reverse complement strand
AAAAGTCCAGATAAGTACGATCCATCCTAAGCTAACAACAGTGCAGTGTTTGTGTGTGTGCAGCCTAGTCCGAGTCCCGTGAGACCTGCATGTACAAACAGCGATCGATCCACACCCTCCCTTTCGGTGGCGGCATATTATCGGCTATTCCGGCCGTTCTCCGATCTTCCGTTCCGTGATTCTGTGTTTTCTATGTTCCGTGGTCTATGCCTGCTCCTCTGCCATTAAGGAGCATCCAAGCTTCCAACTTATTTACATAGAACATACATACATTAAATATATTCTCTATATATATATATACATCATTACATTCCAAATTATTTACATAGAACATACATACATACATTACATATCTTCTTTATATATAAATACGTCATCACCACATATACTGTGCACTGCAGTCGCATAAGCCGCAATACATAACGCTCATCCCCAACCATACGTACATACAACAGCAGCAATAGCGGTGCCTTCTCCTCGTTTCGCTTTCGTCTCTCCACCACTGCTCGCGTTGTATTTGTTGGGAGAGTATATGTGCGGTGCCGCTTTTGAGCATAACGGAGCGCCAAGTGACGCGCTACCCTATATTCCGCGGGTATATCGTTTTAATCTGTGACTTGCCAAGTGACGCGCTACCCTATATTCCACGGGTATATCGTTTCGTCTGTAACTTGCAAATATATCCACATATATACATACATATATAAGCAACGCAATCCCAGTCCAATAAATACACTATCCTGTGTTTCATTTCATGTTCATTCCTAGTCCAATTAAAATATAAAGATTCCTACAGTCCACTCCGAATTATCAAACATATACGTACTTGCATTTTCCTTTACATATATAAATATACATAATCAGTTCGTTCGACCAAGCCGCGGTACATTACGCTCATTTCCAGCCATACGTACATACAAGCAGCAATAGCGGTGCCTTCTCCTCGTTTCGTTTTCGTTTCTCCACCGCTGCTCGCGTTGTATTTGTTGGGAGAGCATATTATCAGTGCCGCTCTTGAGCATAACGGAGCGCCAAGTGACGCGCTACCCTGTATTCCGCGGGTATATCGTTTTCGGCTAATACTTGCCAAGTGACACTCTACCCTACATTCCAAGGGTATATTATTTTCGGGTGTCACTTGCAACCGCATCTCCCTTGATACCTCGTGCCTCGAATTCCAACATTACTGTTCGGTCCCTATTGTCGTTCTGGATTGAAAATTTATTTTTTATTGCTATCGCCCGATCTCCATAACATACCGAGGCCCTTCCGAAGTGAAAATAAATCCACATTGCGACAAATACCAAGCGTTTTTTGTTGCATCCGCTCTCCGTATCCATACAAAGGTCGTGTCCATCCGTCCGACACTCACGCATCCGATTTTTCATTCCTCGGCGTGTGACGCCCGAATATGCCCACTGGTGAAAAGGACAGCAAGAAACCTTTGTCGCTGCCCGCTCCAAGTGCTAACAAGCCCAGGAGTTCTTCCGCTCCGAGAACACCTACTGCGGCGTTCGAAAAGGTCAAGTCACCAAGTACTCCCAAGCCCACAAGATCCACCGTTGCGAGGACCCAGTCGGTTCTGTTCCCTTCGCCGGTCACGCTCAAGGTCCCAGCACTTATCCGAAACAGTCCCGTCGGCCCTCAACGCACCCGTACAATGGCCCAATCTGGCTTCATCTCCGCACGGGCGAAATTCGTGGCAGCAATCGACAGGCTGACACATCTGGAAGCTCGTTTTACCGCTCATGATACCAGCCCACCATCCTCCAATATCTGTCGAGTCCGTTGTGACCAATTACGGAGCATGTGGGCAAAGGTGGAGGCTGAGTTCGAAGCCTGTTCCGTCGCAATGGTCGATGAGGATCCAGAGGCTAAGAAGGATATTCAGGATATGTACTGCGATTGTTATGAGGGCTATGAACGATACATGGCTGACCTCACTGTCCAAGCTGCCGGTCCAACAGAGCCTCCTTCTACGCAGCCAAACTCTCATGGTGGCTGTCGATTGCCCCCATGTGATATAGAAGTTTTCACTGGGGATTACGTCCGCTGGCCTACATTCCGTGATCCCAGGCTTTCTCCGGTGGAGAAGCTGTACCACCTCGCCACTAAGACCAGCGGTAATCCTAAGGCCATAGTGGAAAAGTCCCCACTCACTAATGACGGTTTCGAGGCGGCATGGGATGCCCTCCGTGATCGATACGAAAACAGACGGCTCCTGGTGACCAACCAGATTAACCTTCTCCTCTCCTTGCCTCACATCGGTTCCGAATCAAGTCGTGCTCTGAAAGAGCTTCAAAGCACGATCCAAAGGGTTCTAACCGCACTCGCTCATTCCAAGGTCTCCACTGAAAATTGGGATGGCTTACTTGTTACCATTTGCGCTTCTAAATTGCCGAGGTTGACCCGCGCACTGTGGGAAGAATCCGTGACCGACAAGAAGGAAATGCCGCCATGGAAGGAGATGGACTCCTTCCTAAGTCAGAGGTACCTGACGCTAGAGGCAATCGAGGGCAACCCTTCCATTCCATACGGTTCGAAAGGCGTTCCGAATTCGCCACCTTCCAGAAACAATCCGTTCCGTTTCCAAGGGAGTCTTGTTCCAAGGAGGGTTCACTCGTTTGAGACTACGGTGAATCCGAAGACGAGGACGTGCGATCTCTGCTCAAAAGAGAATCACCCAATCCGTGTATGTCCTCACTTCCTCCAAATGACCGCTGATGCTCGTTCCAGCTGCATTAAGCAAAAACAGCTTTGCTTGAACTGCTTCGCAAGAGGCCATCAGAGCCGAGAATGCCAAAGTGCCCACAACTGCATCACATGTGGAGAACGGCACCACACACTGCTACACCGTGGCAATCCGATATCCAGCGAGTCCACTTCCGCATCCGTTCCAAATCCAAGTGCTTCCGAATCCCAGCCCAACGTTCAGGCTTATTTCACGTCCGGCACAAGTGCCGTTCTTCTGGGCACGGCCATGATTAATATTTGCCACCTGGGAACAAATTTCCGCGCCCGCGCTTTGATCGACTCTGGCTCCGAGGCAACGTTCATTACGGAACGTCTGGTCAACATGATCAAATTGCCATTCCAACGCATCCAGGCACAGGTCTCCGGCATCAATCATACCGTATCCGCCCAGTCCAAGAAGCTCTGTAATTTTGCCATCCGCTCTCCGACTAGGCCGGGCTTACAGTTAACCGCCACAGCATACGTTGTTCCGGAATTGGCACAGAATATTCCATCGCATCCGATCTCGCAAGGTTTCTTGAGAGACTTGCCGAGCCTTCCATTTGCGGACCCTACATTTTTCGAGAGCTCACCGATCGATGTTCTGATTGGAGCTGACATCCTACCATCTGTACTGTTGAGCGGCTTACAGACTAACATTTGTGGCTCTCTCCTCGGGCAAGAAACAGTTTTCGGTTGGGTGCTCACTGGCCCAGTGTCCAATGCGGCGAAACATAACATTGCATCCTTTTCAAGCCAAGTTTCCAGAGGACCTATCAACATGGTAGGAGACTCAGATTTCTGCTACGAAAGCAATTTCCTTCCAGACCCCTCCACAGAATTTCTCGAACGATGTCCTACGCTTGACCGAAGAGAAAATTTCCAAAATAACTTTATTCCTTCTATAGACCAACGTAGCCTCATCAGTAGTAGCAGTGGGGCCGTTTCCAATGTCCTACGTCTGCCCGTAACCCGTTCCAAGCTCCTTTCTAATGCATCTTCGACTGCTTTATTTCATCCTAGCCCTCCACATCTAGACCTGGATACTCGTTCCTGCGCCGACCGTATCATGGAGAGCCGACGGGGTCGCGCTCTCAATTCCTACCAGTGCCGAGTCTGCCCAGGAGTGCATCCACTACGGACCTGCCACCGCTTTCTCCGTTTGAGCCCCGATCAAAGGAACCGAGCCGTCTTCCTACACAAATATTGTGTGAACTGCCTGGCTCAGCAACACTCCGGCAAAAACTGTCGCAGTGGCGGGCTGTGCAGAGTGTGTGGGAAAAGCCACCACACGCTGCTTCACATACCAGCGTCTCGTCTTCCAGCCATCTCAACCACGGCAGTATCGTCGCCAGCTTCTGCACCCCACGTCTATCGCCGCCCACGGCGGCCCGCCAACCGGCCAGCTGGAAGAACTGAGGCACCATCGCCTTCGACTTCAGCGTCCCGCGCTGAGCGCCGCCTTCGTCTCCCCGTGAGCCACCCCATGGCAGGGACCCCGGCGCCATCCGTAGACTCCCTATAACCTCAGAGTCTCAACCTCCTCCAAACGGCGCTGGTGGTTCTGGATACGGGTTCCGAAAACTTCGAGACACTGCGTTTATAGGCCTCTGCCCCCATTATTATTTGCAATCCTGCAAGGGGGGGGGAGGATGTTCAGAGTAGCAGCAGATTGTTGCCGCGCACTGTGCAGAAGAGTGCGATCCGGTCCAAGCTCACTCTCGCGCGCTCGTGGGGGCTCTCGCGCTCTCACGGTCGCTCCCACGATCCACACGGCATTAGCCGTATAAGCATAGATTGTAAGCTAGTCAGTTACGTTTCCACCCCCGTTTCCACCGGTCGACATTCATTATTATTCCTGCCTACATATGTACATATATACAAACCCAGCAGCTCCAAATACATATACATATATTGAAAACCCACTGCACTCTGGCTTCTTAATTTTCTACGTACTCGTCGTTGGAATCTCACCCGATCCGCCCTCCTACAAACAATATAATAATAATAAAATATAAATAAATGTGTAGAGCTACTTTTTAGTGAAGCTCGCCTAGCGCATACGGTTGGACCTATCGACCTATACTAGAAGTCCAGAAGTCACATTTTCCAAATTTTGTAATTTAGTACTCTTAATGCAGTTTGGGCCAGCGCTTTACAACCAAACGAGTAGCCTATGGGTACGGCTCTCAACTGGCGATCGGAAAAACCATGGTTCGAATCCTGGTTACGGTCGTTTTATTTTCATCCTTTTTTTATGTTAATTTTTTTGAATGGCTGAACTTTTTTTTTGTTCTATTTAGGTATTAGCTTTTTTCAAAGCTTGGAAGGTTGGTTCAAGTTTCACTTAAAGTTATCAAAATGACGGCGGCCGAAAGCAGTTTGCAGTTGCAAGCAATTAGTTGCAGACTCCGGGTCAGTTCCTTTTGCTTTTTTTTTATTAAAATACACTTTATTTTGATCCGTACCACTGCATCTTATTTTAAGTGCGTTTTGTGTCTGCGTAGTGCGTATAAGTGAGTTCGTGTTTTGCCGTCAGTTTTTCTTTTGGCCGCCTGCTTTATTATTGAGAAGCCAGACTGTGTTAGTATGTGTTTGATTTTATATAAGTATTTCTCTGCATTTTATTTTGGGTGGGTTTTGTGTCCGTCTGTTAATCTAAATCTAATATTTTTCCAAATATCGACTTGAAAGCTGCTGGTTTAATAATTGTATTACAATTACAATGGCAGATTTTTTAAATGTGTCACAATCCACAGCAAATGTGGATGTTGAGCTACTGAGCCTCACTCACAGCTTTTGTGGCGATGCAGCGATTAAGAGCAGGGCAGATGCAAGCAACATAGCGTTGAGGGAACAGGGTTCTCTTTATGCTACCATGGGCCGGCGCTAAGCCGAACATACTCCCCCAGTTGAAGAGTAGGGGTCTTTGACATCCTGCTTTGGCAGCATGCACAGTTTTGCGATGGCCCTTGTGGTAATCCCAGTAGCCGTTTTGAAGTCAGCTACCCTGGGAACGCCATCTTTTCCGACGATCAGCTTTGTCACCTTTCCCAATGGCCACTTGATGGGAGGCAGATTCTCATTCTTCACGAGGACCACATCGCCGACGCTTAGACCAGGGTGGACAGTTCTCCACTAAGCCACTGAAGAAGGGTGAGGTACTCCTCTCGCCAGCGGGACTAGAACGTCTGCTGCAGAAAGAAAAAAAAGAAAAGACGATTGAAGTTCAATCCGGTCACATCTGGCTCTGAAAAGATACGGATGGGCGCTGTACCCAAGAAATGAGCAGGTGTAAGCACATCTAAGTCGTCGGGATGCTCTGAAATAGAAAGTAATGGCTTTGAGGGAGAGCGAAGGGAAATGAAGCGCCAGTCAACGTGATCCGCTACGCAAAACTCCTGAACTGTCTTCAAATGCTTTTCGGAGAAGAACAGCTTCTTTAGCTCTGCCAACTCGCTCTTAGCTCCCACGAAATTGGTTACGTTATCAGACCAAATCTCTCTTGGCCGACCGCGAGTAAAAATGAATTGCTTGAGCGCGTTAATGAACGTTGGCGTAAGCAAATCCTGCACAAGTGGCAAAAAAAAAAGGAATAGGCAAATGTAGCATTTAATGGGTGATCTGGTCCGCACCTCACTCTTGTAAAAAAACGGACCACATAAATCCACGCCTGTACCAGCAAAGGCGTAAAACGCATTCACATGCTCCTTTCGCAGGTCAGCCATTATATGCTGAAGCAGTCGCAGCTGGACTTTAAAACATCTGGAGCACCGATTTACGACATTTGCCACAGTTTTGCGCCCTCCAATTTGCCAATACTCATGACGAATAAGTGCGAGCAACTATTGCGGTCCAGCATGAAAGTTCCACTCATGTAAATACACAATAACAGCCGATGTGACGGGATGAGGAATTGGAAAAATTATGAATTCGCAAACCGCCCATCGACGCGTAAAAATCCATGCTTATCCAGAAATGGGGCGAGCGACGAAATTGAGCTCGACGACTGCACCTGCTCTCCGTCCTGCAAGGCCTTGTAGTCAGTCTAAAAGTGCATTCTCTGAATCGAACGAAGAAGTATCCGTGTGCCACCAACGATATCAGCTACTGTTAATCCCGATCTACGAATGGACAAACTGCAATGAGGACTCTCTTGCGAAGCTCCAGTGTCGGCAGGGCTTAAGTAGATTAAGATGGCCACATCGGTTTTTCATCTCGAAGAAAGAGTGGGCCGTGGGACCAAAGATGCGATTCCAAAAGTTCTGATGGCATAGCGCCTCTGCACAAGATATCCGCAGGGTTCTGAGCGGTAGGAACGTAGCGCCACTCCATCTGAGCAGTCCGCTCCTGAATGGCTGAAATCCGATTTGCAACGAAGATGTTAAGACTCGATGGGTCATTGTAAGCCCAATACAAGGCAGTTGTGGAGTCGGACCAGCAATGAAAGCTTCCAGTAAATAATTTGAGCTGCTGTACCTCACTGAGCAATTAAAATAATAGCTCAGCGCCACATAACTCCAACTTGGGTACCGTCAATACTTTGAGAGGGGCGATACGAGACTTCGCACACAAAAGTTGCACGTTCGCGCCATTCTTGGTCCTTGAGACGATATAAATACATGCGCCATACGCGTCTAGGCTAGCGTCACAAACCCGTGAACTACCACTTTTGAACTGGGACTTAATGCGAGACGAGGAAATCTAAAACGCTGAGGGGTGACAAATTATCGCAGAATGTGGTCCACGCCGACGAAAGAGACTCTGGCAGACTCTCATCCCGTTGAGCAATAGTTGACAACATAGAGCGCTTTGTCAGCTTTGACGACATCGGATTCAGGCTCCCAAACCAATCCGAGGGTCTTTGTAAAATCTGTGACATCGTCGAACCTCAGCAGCATTTCCTTATCCTTTTCAGCGACCCTTTCAAGCACGGCAGGAACGTTGGAGCACCATTTCCAAATTGAGAAGTTTCACCGAGCCAATAAGTGTTTGCTTCAACTTCTCACGGACTTCCTCTACAGATCACTTGGTTTGATAGTAGACCCAGCCATTAGAACCTCGTTTAGAGAAAACCCCGTGATGTTGTTGCAGATCCATCGAACACAACCCGCAATTTGGTAGTTGTGCTATCCTACTTGAGCACGCAATGATGTGGCAAAAAATAGCGACAGCGGCAGGAATGTTCAGATTCCACCAACGACATGTGATGAAGCTCTTAATACTCCCTGATAAAAGAGGAGTACTGAGATTTTAGCTGCAAACGCTCAAGTTTCTGCTCCAAGTTAAGGAACCGGCGATATGCTTGCGTGTACGAATCATGGGCAGCTTCACAGCGAATCCTCCAGATGACAGGCGCGAGAAATTTGCTTTGAAGTGTTCCTCACAATCGATATCGTCCTGCTAGACCGTCACCGACACTTCAGTGGAACTTTGTATCTCCCAGAAACGCCTTAGGAGCATATCCACTTGATCGAGGGACTCATGACTGGCGTCAAATGAGCACCGAGACCCCAGCAAGCCTGTCTTACGTGTTTGCTTGCTACCTTCTGAAACCACCCATCCAAAGCGAGTCTTCTGAAGTGATGACAAGCCTGTTGCCAATTTGGTTTGTCCAACACACAGAAGGTCGAAGAATAGACTAGCCCCAACGAGCAAGTCAATACTCTGCGGCCTGAAGAACTGCGGATCTAGTGATATGTTCTGCGGAATTTGCCAATAAAAAACGACGATTGAAAAGCTGGGCTGCTGCTCAGTGATTGCGGGTGCTACTAAAGCGATGAAACTGTTACTATACTCAGAGGCTTGCGACTGAAAATTGAGGCACACTGTATAGCCCTCTGATGCGAAATTGGAGTCCCCAATACCCGATACTGCAGCCGATAACATGGTCATTTTATACCCGGTACTCGAAGAGTATAGTGGTATATTAGATTTGTGCCAAAAGTGGATGTGTGTAACACCCAAAAGGAAGCGTTTCCGACCCCATAAAGTATATATATTCTTGATCAGCATCAATAGCCGAGTCGATATAGCTATGTCTGTCTGTCCGTCTGTCCGTCCGTCCGTCCGTCTTCATTAGCGCCTATAGCTCAGAGACTGTAAAAGCTAGACAAACCTTATTTTGTATCCAGACTCCTCCGAAAATCTACACTTTTGAAGATATGGGAAAACCAAAAACGCAGAATCATAGAAAATGACCATATAAATCAGAGTGTTGAATCTGGATCAGATCGGATCATTAGTATAGCCAGAAGGAACAAACGAAATTTCAGTGGCCTTCCAAGCGCAGGCTCATTCCCTCTCTCTCTCGCACACAGCCGTGTATGTATTTGTTGGAAGTAGATAAAGACATGTAGAAAAGACAGATGTAAAAAATGTATGTAAACAAAAATGGAAACATCTAATATATACAGATCTCCGAAAAGGTTGACTTAATTTTTTTTTTCTTTTTTGGATAAAGTAAATTTATCCTTTTTGCGAACATGTTATAAATTACAACAAGCTCCCATACTCCCATACAAGCTATATACTGACTGAGTACAGGGTATAAAGTAGAGCCTTGGCCGTAGACGCAGCTCACAACGTTCCCCCTCGTTTAGTCCAAGTTGCTGAGCAAGACTGGAGGTTATGAGGTGCTTTTGTAACCCGGAATCTAAGAGTGCCCGACACGGCACGAGCGATTCAGCACCTTCAACAGAACAACTACAGTGGCTTAAAGCACAACATCACTGCTGGAATTCTGAGCTATCAGAGCGGTGGCTGAAGACTGTGAATGGGACTCAGGGTGTGGCGACGACGAGACAGCAGACTCCGATTGCGAGCGTCTGGCATTGAAATGTAACAGCGTGTGATGTTTGATACCTCAGTGGCGACACGTTGATGACCTGAAAGTGCGAATTTGATGGCTAGATTTTCGACAATTCAGCCAAAGACCCAGGTTCTTCACCTTTATTTGGCGCAGCGAAGGTGAAAGATTTGCAAACAGGGTGCAAGTATAAATACTATTTCCAGAAGTATTGGAAAATATACAGTCAAGAGCTAATGCTTTAGTGGCTACGAACGAACTTCTCCTGTTGTTATGTGTTTTTTAATATTTCCTACCTGAACACCAGGCGCATATATTGCTCCTGATTCTCCAACTTTTGACATCTTTGCTCTAGAAACTCGGTGAATTTCTCAGCTGTGGGTATGCTATCCAACGACGGAGTGTCCTCCCACTTGGCTTGTGTGGCAGTGTCCAACCTTTGCAGCAGGCTGAGTTTTATAACGAAATCAGCAACTTGTTCCTTTATCCACATACTCTTTAAGACTCGCAGCTTTTCAATAGCGGTATCTATCAAGTACCGGAGTTGAGACACAGACGACCCCTCAACGCGCTGCACAACCAGCGTATCAGTGACATGTGACTGAAATATTAAACGCTTATTATTAAATCTTCTGCTCAGCAAATCTAGAGCGATGGTATAGCTGTCGTGGGTAAACTCTAGGGACGAAATCGTGTCTAGAGCTGGTCCTTTCAGGCAGGATCGTAGGTGTTACAGTTTCTCCACATTCGTAAAGTCGATCCTTGTCAATTATGGAGGAAAACATGCTCCAAAAGGCGGAATAGTGCGAGTAGCTCCCACTGAACTCCGGAAGCTTTAAATCCGGCAGGCGATTCCGATGCTGCATTAAAAATTTAGCTGGGGCTTCTTCAAAGTGGTCCGTCTGCATTGTTGGGCAAGGGAGCATTGTGGGCTGCTGCTTGTCTAATTCACGCGTAATGCTAATCTCCAGCATGACCACGCACTCGTCAAACTCGTCTCTTAAGGGACTATAGATCTCATCAAGTTCAATCCTTTGCAGGGCCTTATGGTGCTCGTCGAACGAAGCGGCCAGATCCATTAGAGACTTTAAGCGCACGTTCAACTCCTCCTCACTGAGCTCATCAATCTTCTCCTTGTCGGCGGCACTTCCAATCCTCCGTGCTGTCACAAGTATGGCTATCACCTTATGCTATTGAAATGCAATGTCTGAATTGTACAAGTGCACTATGGGGAATTTTGCCACATTTTCTGGCCCATTTTCAAAAAGTCGTTAAAATGAAATATTTGTAACCGCTATGTACCAGAATAACATTAGTCTTCAATGTTATGTAGTCGAAATTTTAACAGAGCGAGCAACTGTTAAGTTAACAGCTGTCAAAAACAGCTGTTTGCTAGCGCTGTGCAAGTTTTCATACAACGAGAAATTTTTCTATAAGTTGAAGGAGCTAAAAAGTTGCTAACTCCTTATATTTCCTGTAATTGTTAATCGTTTACGGGTATAATTTTGTGACAAATATTAGTCTTTAAAGAGGCGTACAAAATGAGTCCAACCTATTCCAACCATAAGATTTAATGCATAATGTAGAGAACTCAATTCTCTTTTAAATGCATATCATATTAATGTGCACTTTTGCGCACTTTCTCTGAAATTTGATATTTTAGGCCCTAACCAAAGTTTGTCAAATTCAGAGTTGTTTCCCATGCGGCCATGATTATGATCCGATCTGATCCAGAATCAAGGCTCTGATAGATATGATTATTCTTAATGGTTCCGCGTTTTTAGTTTTATCGAATATTTAAATTTTTGGATGCCACAGATTTTCGTCCTTTGTGTGGGCACTTGTAACTTTTGACTTGGCACTTTTGAAATACACTTGTAATAATGTGATATGACAAGATATTGGATAAAAAGTTTGGTTGAGCTAGCGTTTATAGTCTCGCAGATCGAGGCGCTCAACGAGAGGGAACTTTGCCTCTCTAAATGGTTTTCTTCATTGTGGCTATATAAATTATCCGATCTGATCCAGATTCAACACTTGGATAGATATGATCATTCCCTATGATTCTGCGTTTTTAGTTTTCTCGTAACTTTAAAATTGTGCATACCACAGATTTTCGTCTTTTGAATGGGCGGAACGGGGCGGGGCGAAATTTTGAAATACACTTGGAACAGTGTGTTAGGACAGGAGTCTGGATACAAAATTGTGTTGCTCCAGCTTTTATAGTCTTTGAGATCTAGGCGTTCATGAAGACGGTACTCTCGAGTACCGGGTATCAAAATGGCTGACACGCCCATTTTTTCAAAATAACTTTCAATTGCTATTACAAACTCATTTCAAAAAACCAAACCAAAAAATATTGTTTCGTTTAAAAGTTATTAGTTAATGCCACAAAAAGTGGAAAAATTCCCCATAGTGAAGTGGCCCGAGTTTATAAGTTTTTCATAATAAAGTACTTATTCACAAATTTAGCCAGGATTATAATCGAGTAAAAAGACTGCGATTTACAACCAACTTTAATTTTCAAATGGTATTTTTGACGTTTATGAGCTTCTTTCCTCTAATATCGTTGAAAGTGACAAAAACAGTAAGCGTCGTATTAGGTATTCAGACAGGATTATAAATAAAAAGCTAAAGGAAGCAAGTAGATCTCATCGCTTAAAGAATCCGGATTGGCAAAAAAAACGTATTCCAAACGGCTTCAAGAAAAAGAAGTCAGGATTAACGATTTGCGCCCCTGGAAAGAGAAATAGTTTTCAAGATTTAATTATGAAATAGACATATCCTATGGCAATGCATTGCCATATCATTGCAATGATGTGCATCCTGATAGTAGGCATTTTATAGATAGAATCAGAAAATATAACTCCTGCTTTCAAATGTCATCTTTTGAGGCTACAAGAATAAACGAAGGATTTATGCCCACTTTTAAAGTTCAAGGCCAGGTTTATCATAAAATTGAGAGTTTAAGCCCAGGTCCCAAAAAATTCAATTTTTGCAAAATTTACTTTGTTTGTGAGGATGAAAGGGAGGTGTAATTAAGGTGCAAAAATATTCCTCATATTAAACCGAGTTTGGTAAAGCAGCTTCAAACAATGCTTTATAACCACACGGTTATGGTTATGGTTAAAGATCCAAAAAGTGCCTAAAAATTTAAAAAGCTATCAAGTTGTAATACATGCTGATAAAAAAACCTCTGAATGCACATAAAGGATGAGAAAACGTAATTCACATAAGCGAAATTCACCGTTATTATGATGCTTTACAGTATCCGATACTTTCTTGCAGAGGCGAAAATGGATATTCCATTGATATGACAAGCTGCAAATAAAGATAAGTCTTCATTAAAAAAGGTTTCGGCCATGAACTTTTATGCTTTCCGCATAATGATAAGACAATCGGAAAGCAATCATTTATATTATTTTCGATCACTTTTTATTCAAAAATTGAAACTGAACGGTTAAATTTTTTAAGAAATAGCAAGCAATTAAAAGATGAGTTTACTCTAATTTGACAGACGCAATAGGACGTAATCACTGTGATTTGGCCCAGCTAGGTAGGATGGTTGTTTTGCCGTCTACATTTGTAGGATCTCACCGGTATATGCATGAAAAGACTAAAGATGCAATAACTTATGTTCGTTATTATGGGAGTCCTGATATTTTCATTAAATTTACATGCAACCCTCAATGGCCTGAGATATTATCAGCATTGCTTCCCAATCAAAGAAGACATGATCGGCATGATATAATAGCCAGGGTATTTTATTAAAAGGTTAAAACTTTATTAGATTTGTTAGCCAAAGCAAAATGGTTTCAAATTCTAC
This sequence comes from Drosophila helvetica, assembly GCA_963969585.1. NCBI lineage: Eukaryota > Metazoa > Arthropoda > Insecta > Diptera > Drosophilidae > Drosophila > Drosophila helvetica. The sequence goes on along the minus strand of OZ018402.1, from coordinate 40,082,335 downwards.
TCTGTAGAATGGCAAAAACATGGTCTTCCACATATACACATTTTGCTTTGGTAACAATATTGCAATACAAAATATGTATGCAAGTACGTTAACAAAGGCAGCGATCAAACAGCCTTTGCTATCGCAAATGATAGCGACGAAGTGATCTTTCTTTGATCTTTCCCTATACACGAAAGATGTCCTGCATTTATTCGGCTTTATGTCCATCTTGAAAATAGACAACGTATATATTTTAAGGACAACGAAAATGGTCTGGGGTAAAAAAAGATGCAGCTTAAGGTAGGATCTATTCTGTACATGCAAATAACAGTGAGTGAGAAGATAGTAGATCTTCGTTTTGATCAAAATTGGTAATGGACTTTTCCCATTAAAAGAAGGCAGGCTCCGTATTCCTTTAGAATTATGTTCTGTTGTTTAAAAATTATCTGAGCTAACGAGCAAAATATATCCAGATATTCAATATATTAAAGAGAAACCATTAGAATGGTTATGTGACCGTACACTACTCACATCGACAAATGAGAAAGTGTCAGAATTTAATAATATTTTATCAGACGCTTTTGAAGGTGAATGTGTGCAATATCAATCAACCGATTCCGTTGTTGATTCTGATGACGCGGTTCATTACCCTGTTGAGTTTTTAAATAGTTTAAATCCAGCAGGTCTTCCTTCACACATACTTACCCTCAAAGTTGGAGCTCCAGTTATATGCTTAGGGAATCTGCAATCTCCAAAGTTGTGCAATGGAACCAGACTTCAAGTCAAAGCGCTTCATAAACACATTATGGAAGCACAAATAATTACTGGTTGCGCCAGGGGTGAAACTGTATTTATTCCGAGAATACCGTTAACACCATCTAATCATCCATCAGATTTTAAAAGGTTACAATTCCCCTTAAAATTCTGATTTTCCATGACTATTAATAAGTCACAAGGACAGTCGCTAGAAATGGCCGGCATGGATTTGCGAGATGAATATTTCTCGCAGGGTCAGTTTTATGTTGCGTATTATAGAGTCAGCTGTGCAGGAAGTTTTGTTATCTTATCAACAGACGGATTTACCAAAAATGTTGTTTATAAAGAGGTTTTGCGTAAGGATTAGGAAAGAAAGAAATAGAATAGAATTGCAGCTCATGTGATATAAGGTAGCATTATCTAGGTAGATAGCACCGATTGGCGATTGATAAATCGCTTAATCTTGTGCAGGATTAGACTTTTAGCTGACGTAGTCTAGCCTCAAAGGGAATCCGTAGACTATGCCTCTGGGGGAAACCACGTTGAAAAATTCGCGACTTTAACTTTACCTCTACACAGATATTATATTCGTTTACAAAACTCCTTTCCAAATAAGAGTGAAAGATAACTTTTAAACTTTCTTTAAAGCATATTTTTTTTACAGCGGGTGAAGCCGCTGAGGGATTGCTATGATAATATAATATAATAATACTAGCAGACTCGTCACGACATTTAACTTTAAAAACCATACAGGTTTATTTCAAAAGCACACATTTTCAAAGGCAACAAATTTTGTTGGAAAGCCCAGTATTCAGTTCCGAAAAAGTTCTGCTGGCAGAATGTGCCATAGTCGGCTGCCACAGCCCAAGTGCCCTTGGTTTAATTTCAGCAGCCATGATGTTAAAAAATGTAATTCAATGTATTTGTTTAAGCCTAGTACTCAATTCCAAATGTGCCATATATAAATACCAGCGGCCGAGTGTGACCAGCTATTTTCTATGCTCTATTTATGCTCTAATAGGCTTTTTACACTGCCGCATCAGGCGTTTACACCTAAGCCGCATCTTTTCCATATCATTTTGCAACCTGTTCGGGCTGCTAAAGTAAACAGCGAGGACAGTTTTGTTAAACTGTGGTGACTTCAACAAATTCGGTGCAAAAAAAAAAATTTATAAATCAAGGTAATAAAGCTCAGACCTTTAATATCCTTTTCGTGTGGGAAGTGAGTTCTATTCAATGTGTGAGATAGGGAAAGATAGGCAGGCTGGTCAAACCAGCAAGTAAAAAGATGGCGGACGCCGCTCAGACGGCTGTCGGAAAAAAAGAGGCATGCAGATAGGGATCCAGGGTTGATTAAAAAGCTAGGAGCAAAAAAAAATGACAATCATAAATTCAAGTTCCTTGATGAAATACAGAAAATGAATTGCTGTCGGCTTGTGGACATTTTTGTGAGAAAAGTGACAGTCGCACACGTACAGACATAGAAAAAAAGATGGGGACACAGTGTATCTATGACATTGACGAATGACTTGAGGAAAGAAATCGTGTGACCATACAATGTGCAGATTTTTTGACCAAAGCTGTTGTCTACAGTCGACAAATAGCCTGTTTACACTACGGTTGAGTTATTGAGTTTCGGGCAAGACTCGAGTTTCATTTACATGGTGAAGCATAGAGGCCCTAGAGGTGGCAAAAAAGTTGAGTTTTGGTTCAGTTTCAATCGAGTTTGTCCGATTTTCCGAATATTTCAACCCTGATCTGCCTATCGTGGAACTATCACCACTAAAAAAACAACAAAAAACATATGTGATTATGGAGAAAAAAGGTAAACAAACAAATATTTCCTAAAAACAATACTTTTAATACAATTTTATCGCTAGATACGAGATTTGTTTGGTCACTTAAGGCCTTACAGGCATTCCTGGACTTTTGGCGCATTTTTAACAATAAAATAAATAAATAAATAAAACAAATAAATCAAAAAAAATTGTACTTTTTCAATTTTTATTTATATTTATGTTCATGAAATGGCTTTTGACACAGCAAATAGACTCACTACCGTACGATATTCCGCAGAGGCTCCTAGGCAATGACTATTCTTTTCTCCAGAGGGATTGTTAGTCGAAAATAAGTGTCTTTCTTTTGGAGTTTGGGCAACAGTCCATCAAGTATGTTGAACGCACGCCTTTCCATGCGGAAATTTTCCTTAAAAAAGGCATTCGAGTTTTTCGCAACGTCCTCCTCCCAAAATGATTCATATCGCGGCTATTATAATTCAATGTTATTATAAAATAGAAGCACTTGAAAATGAAATGCCAATTTCTTACCAGGGTCCAAATGCGTGTATTTAAAATTTCATCAAAATACTCCATAGCTTGTGCAGACATTGTCGCCAAATCAATACAATCAACACATCATTGCATCTAGCTGTGCTGAATAAAACATAAATGCTTCCTCGATGTTCATATTTGTGCAATTTAATAATATAACCAAAACAACGCACGCTCGTGTTTGCAAGCAAGCCAAAACTCAATGACTCAACTTTGACATAGTGTAGACACCAGTTCTGATATATTGAGTTTACACGGTTATCGATAGGTAACTGTAGTGTAAATAGGCTATAAAGAGAACAAATGGTACGTTCGAATGTAATAATCGTAATGTAAAAATGTTATAATCGATTGTGTTTCATAGTCGATAAACGTTTTATGCATTTAAACAATTAAATAGAGGTTTTTTTAACATCATGGCTGCCGAAATTAAACCAGCCCAGCGAAGCTGTAACGATCGTTTTAACACGTCAAAAAAACCGGAATTGCTTAGTAAACTGGAAGGTAGCACCGATGATGTAAATGCTGCAATCTTAATACCAGGAGAAAATGGAGTGATAAGCGTCTCAGATGACAAGTGCGAATATCCGATATATAAGAAGAGTTGGTTTTTGTTCATTATTACGTATTTTTCAGAACTGTTCGTGTATGGCTTAAACGAGATTCTGGGCAATATTGGCCGAGTATTTGCCAGTATATGCCTTCTGGTTGCACTGCCGTAGAGTATATCCAAGAATTTCGTCAATTGTATATCGGTCAAGAAAATGGAACAGTGACCCAATACATGCTTTCTGAAGACTGCAACCGTTTATCTTTTATACGTGATTATCTGTCCCATCAGGCTCGAGTCGTCGCAGTTGTATTTTCTAAAACTCACAATTGGATTTTATCTGCGGGAAAGGATAAGCAATTCGCCTACCATTGTACTAAAAGTGGTAAACGAGTGGGCGGATATAATTTTGAGACACCGTGTACTGCACTTCAGTAAGTACAAAGCTGTCTTTAAACGATGAGGTGTCTACATGCATCATTTGCATACATGTATGTACATGTCTGCACGCTTTGTGTGCAGGCTGCAGAATTTTCCGATCATCATTCAGTTGTGTTTTCTCTCACGTTATGATAGGTTATGATATGTGCAAAATAGGCATTAAAGAATGTAAACACTCTTATGTACATCTGTGCTGCAAAGCAGCTGCTTCATCGTTTAAAGCCAGCTTAACTCTAATCGAATATGTCTTAAAAATATGTATATGTATGTAAGAAGGTGCGCTAAGGGTATGAACTTCCGTATTAGTGCAACTATAAATTTTCTGCTGTCGGCACATTTAGCTTTTAATAAGCTATATAAAAACTATAAAGCTATATAAAATACGTAACCAGGGGGTGGCAACTGCCCCCCTTCAGCATGTGAAGACTAAAAAAAATTGTTCATTAAATGTATGCTGCTAAGCAAGCTAATAGATCAAATCGTCCATTTACATCTGTATCAATTTATTACCAGAGAGCAATATACATATCTAACTTATATTGACTCTTTAATATGTGCGCTGAAGCAAAGATTTGCAGAGCATAATAATCCAGCATTTTATTTATCTGCTTATTATCCCAGTGATATTGAAAATATTGATTTAATTCAATCAAAAGCTAACATTTCTGCAGCAGGTGAATTTTAGAATTTGCACGGCATTGAACATAATATAGATGTGTGGTACTCACTATGCCGAAAAAAAACATTTACCGACCTGATTTGCGCATACAAAGTGTGCGAATTCTGCCCAAAAATTCAAATTGCCTTAAAATTTCTGCTAGCTCTGCCATGTACATACATCAGCTACAGTAGAACGGTCATTCAGTATAGAAGAGTGAAGTCGTAGCTAAGAACAACCATGACTGAATCACGCCTGAATGGTAATTAATTTATTCTAAATTAATAACAGCTATAACATTAATGTTTTTATTCATGGAATTGTCTATGTTGAGTGCACACAGAAGTTAAGTAAAGGAGAATAATGCTGTTTTCCAAGAGGTGTCTTGGAGGAGTTCGAAAAAAATCCTTGAAGACTTATATTTTCATAAAAATATATATATAAATAAATAATAAATATATAAAATAACTGCAGTATTTTAAGAAACTCTTTAAACACTGAAACAAATTTTATTTTTCGACTTTAGATAAGAAAATAAAGGCTTTTTGTTTGAAATCATCAAATCTTTTTAATGCATATAAATTCAGTGATATGTTTAGCGTAATTTGTGAAAAGAAAATAAACAAAATTATAACTAGGTAACTTAAAAAACAACAAAAACTATGATTAAACATTTTTGACACTGTCAAGAAAGTCTTTACAGATTTCGTTTTCGACTTCT
>OZ018402.1:39807817-40076700 GCA_963969585.1 Drosophila helvetica | reverse complement strand
GTCTGTCCGTCCGTCCGTCCGTCTTCATTAGCGCCTATAGCTCAGAGACTGTAAAAGCTAGACAAACCTTATTTTGTATCCAGACTCCTCCGAAAATCTACACTTTTGAAGATATGGGAAAACCAAAAACGCAGAATCATAGAAAATGACCATATAAATCAGAGTGTTGAATCTGGATCAGATCGGATCATTAGTATAGCCAGAAGGAACAAACGAAATTTCAGTGGCCTTCCAAGCGCAGGCTCATTCCCTCTCTCTCTCGCACACAGCCGTGTATGTATTTGTTGGAAGTAGATAAAGACATGTAGAAAAGACAGATGTAAAAAATGTATGTAAACAAAAATGGAAACATCTAATATATACAGATCTCCGAAAAGGTTGACTTAATTTTTTTTTTCTTTTTTGGATAAAGTAAATTTATCCTTTTTGCGAACATGTTATAAATTACAACAAGCTCCCATACTCCCATACAAGCTATATACTGACTGAGTACAGGGTATAAAGTAGAGCCTTGGCCGTAGACGCAGCTCACAACGTTCCCCCTCGTTTAGTCCAAGTTGCTGAGCAAGACTGGAGGTTATGAGGTGCTTTTGTAACCCGGAATCTAAGAGTGCCCGACACGGCACGAGCGATTCAGCACCTTCAACAGAACAACTACAGTGGCTTAAAGCACAACATCACTGCTGGAATTCTGAGCTATCAGAGCGGTGGCTGAAGACTGTGAATGGGACTCAGGGTGTGGCGACGACGAGACAGCAGACTCCGATTGCGAGCGTCTGGCATTGAAATGTAACAGCGTGTGATGTTTGATACCTCAGTGGCGACACGTTGATGACCTGAAAGTGCGAATTTGATGGCTAGATTTTCGACAATTCAGCCAAAGACCCAGGTTCTTCACCTTTATTTGGCGCAGCGAAGGTGAAAGATTTGCAAACAGGGTGCAAGTATAAATACTATTTCCAGAAGTATTGGAAAATATACAGTCAAGAGCTAATGCTTTAGTGGCTACGAACGAACTTCTCCTGTTGTTATGTGTTTTTTAATATTTCCTACCTGAACACCAGGCGCATATATTGCTCCTGATTCTCCAACTTTTGACATCTTTGCTCTAGAAACTCGGTGAATTTCTCAGCTGTGGGTATGCTATCCAACGACGGAGTGTCCTCCCACTTGGCTTGTGTGGCAGTGTCCAACCTTTGCAGCAGGCTGAGTTTTATAACGAAATCAGCAACTTGTTCCTTTATCCACATACTCTTTAAGACTCGCAGCTTTTCAATAGCGGTATCTATCAAGTACCGGAGTTGAGACACAGACGACCCCTCAACGCGCTGCACAACCAGCGTATCAGTGACATGTGACTGAAATATTAAACGCTTATTATTAAATCTTCTGCTCAGCAAATCTAGAGCGATGGTATAGCTGTCGTGGGTAAACTCTAGGGACGAAATCGTGTCTAGAGCTGGTCCTTTCAGGCAGGATCGTAGGTGTTACAGTTTCTCCACATTCGTAAAGTCGATCCTTGTCAATTATGGAGGAAAACATGCTCCAAAAGGCGGAATAGTGCGAGTAGCTCCCACTGAACTCCGGAAGCTTTAAATCCGGCAGGCGATTCCGATGCTGCATTAAAAATTTAGCTGGGGCTTCTTCAAAGTGGTCCGTCTGCATTGTTGGGCAAGGGAGCATTGTGGGCTGCTGCTTGTCTAATTCACGCGTAATGCTAATCTCCAGCATGACCACGCACTCGTCAAACTCGTCTCTTAAGGGACTATAGATCTCATCAAGTTCAATCCTTTGCAGGGCCTTATGGTGCTCGTCGAACGAAGCGGCCAGATCCATTAGAGACTTTAAGCGCACGTTCAACTCCTCCTCACTGAGCTCATCAATCTTCTCCTTGTCGGCGGCACTTCCAATCCTCCGTGCTGTCACAAGTATGGCTATCACCTTATGCTATTGAAATGCAATGTCTGAATTGTACAAGTGCACTATGGGGAATTTTGCCACATTTTCTGGCCCATTTTCAAAAAGTCGTTAAAATGAAATATTTGTAACCGCTATGTACCAGAATAACATTAGTCTTCAATGTTATGTAGTCGAAATTTTAACAGAGCGAGCAACTGTTAAGTTAACAGCTGTCAAAAACAGCTGTTTGCTAGCGCTGTGCAAGTTTTCATACAACGAGAAATTTTTCTATAAGTTGAAGGAGCTAAAAAGTTGCTAACTCCTTATATTTCCTGTAATTGTTAATCGTTTACGGGTATAATTTTGTGACAAATATTAGTCTTTAAAGAGGCGTACAAAATGAGTCCAACCTATTCCAACCATAAGATTTAATGCATAATGTAGAGAACTCAATTCTCTTTTAAATGCATATCATATTAATGTGCACTTTTGCGCACTTTCTCTGAAATTTGATATTTTAGGCCCTAACCAAAGTTTGTCAAATTCAGAGTTGTTTCCCATGCGGCCATGATTATGATCCGATCTGATCCAGAATCAAGGCTCTGATAGATATGATTATTCTTAATGGTTCCGCGTTTTTAGTTTTATCGAATATTTAAATTTTTGGATGCCACAGATTTTCGTCCTTTGTGTGGGCACTTGTAACTTTTGACTTGGCACTTTTGAAATACACTTGTAATAATGTGATATGACAAGATATTGGATAAAAAGTTTGGTTGAGCTAGCGTTTATAGTCTCGCAGATCGAGGCGCTCAACGAGAGGGAACTTTGCCTCTCTAAATGGTTTTCTTCATTGTGGCTATATAAATTATCCGATCTGATCCAGATTCAACACTTGGATAGATATGATCATTCCCTATGATTCTGCGTTTTTAGTTTTCTCGTAACTTTAAAATTGTGCATACCACAGATTTTCGTCTTTTGAATGGGCGGAACGGGGCGGGGCGAAATTTTGAAATACACTTGGAACAGTGTGTTAGGACAGGAGTCTGGATACAAAATTGTGTTGCTCCAGCTTTTATAGTCTTTGAGATCTAGGCGTTCATGAAGACGGTACTCTCGAGTACCGGGTATCAAAATGGCTGACACGCCCATTTTTTCAAAATAACTTTCAATTGCTATTACAAACTCATTTCAAAAAACCAAACCAAAAAATATTGTTTCGTTTAAAAGTTATTAGTTAATGCCACAAAAAGTGGAAAAATTCCCCATAGTGAAGTGGCCCGAGTTTATAAGTTTTTCATAATAAAGTACTTATTCACAAATTTAGCCAGGATTATAATCGAGTAAAAAGACTGCGATTTACAACCAACTTTAATTTTCAAATGGTATTTTTGACGTTTATGAGCTTCTTTCCTCTAATATCGTTGAAAGTGACAAAAACAGTAAGCGTCGTATTAGGTATTCAGACAGGATTATAAATAAAAAGCTAAAGGAAGCAAGTAGATCTCATCGCTTAAAGAATCCGGATTGGCAAAAAAAACGTATTCCAAACGGCTTCAAGAAAAAGAAGTCAGGATTAACGATTTGCGCCCCTGGAAAGAGAAATAGTTTTCAAGATTTAATTATGAAATAGACATATCCTATGGCAATGCATTGCCATATCATTGCAATGATGTGCATCCTGATAGTAGGCATTTTATAGATAGAATCAGAAAATATAACTCCTGCTTTCAAATGTCATCTTTTGAGGCTACAAGAATAAACGAAGGATTTATGCCCACTTTTAAAGTTCAAGGCCAGGTTTATCATAAAATTGAGAGTTTAAGCCCAGGTCCCAAAAAATTCAATTTTTGCAAAATTTACTTTGTTTGTGAGGATGAAAGGGAGGTGTAATTAAGGTGCAAAAATATTCCTCATATTAAACCGAGTTTGGTAAAGCAGCTTCAAACAATGCTTTATAACCACACGGTTATGGTTATGGTTAAAGATCCAAAAAGTGCCTAAAAATTTAAAAAGCTATCAAGTTGTAATACATGCTGATAAAAAAACCTCTGAATGCACATAAAGGATGAGAAAACGTAATTCACATAAGCGAAATTCACCGTTATTATGATGCTTTACAGTATCCGATACTTTCTTGCAGAGGCGAAAATGGATATTCCATTGATATGACAAGCTGCAAATAAAGATAAGTCTTCATTAAAAAAGGTTTCGGCCATGAACTTTTATGCTTTCCGCATAATGATAAGACAATCGGAAAGCAATCATTTATATTATTTTCGATCACTTTTTATTCAAAAATTGAAACTGAACGGTTAAATTTTTTAAGAAATAGCAAGCAATTAAAAGATGAGTTTACTCTAATTTGACAGACGCAATAGGACGTAATCACTGTGATTTGGCCCAGCTAGGTAGGATGGTTGTTTTGCCGTCTACATTTGTAGGATCTCACCGGTATATGCATGAAAAGACTAAAGATGCAATAACTTATGTTCGTTATTATGGGAGTCCTGATATTTTCATTAAATTTACATGCAACCCTCAATGGCCTGAGATATTATCAGCATTGCTTCCCAATCAAAGAAGACATGATCGGCATGATATAATAGCCAGGGTATTTTATTAAAAGGTTAAAACTTTATTAGATTTGTTAGCCAAAGCAAAATGGTTTCAAATTCTACTCTGTAGAATGGCAAAAACATGGTCTTCCACATATACACATTTTGCTTTGGTAACAATATTGCAATACAAAATATGTATGCAAGTACGTTAACAAAGGCAGCGATCAAACAGCCTTTGCTATCGCAAATGATAGCGACGAAGTGATCTTTCTTTGATCTTTCCCTATACACGAAAGATGTCCTGCATTTATTCGGCTTTATGTCCATCTTGAAAATAGACAACGTATATATTTTAAGGACAACGAAAATGGTCTGGGGTAAAAAAAGATGCAGCTTAAGGTAGGATCTATTCTGTACATGCAAATAACAGTGAGTGAGAAGATAGTAGATCTTCGTTTTGATCAAAATTGGTAATGGACTTTTCCCATTAAAAGAAGGCAGGCTCCGTATTCCTTTAGAATTATGTTCTGTTGTTTAAAAATTATCTGAGCTAACGAGCAAAATATATCCAGATATTCAATATATTAAAGAGAAACCATTAGAATGGTTATGTGACCGTACACTACTCACATCGACAAATGAGAAAGTGTCAGAATTTAATAATATTTTATCAGACGCTTTTGAAGGTGAATGTGTGCAATATCAATCAACCGATTCCGTTGTTGATTCTGATGACGCGGTTCATTACCCTGTTGAGTTTTTAAATAGTTTAAATCCAGCAGGTCTTCCTTCACACATACTTACCCTCAAAGTTGGAGCTCCAGTTATATGCTTAGGGAATCTGCAATCTCCAAAGTTGTGCAATGGAACCAGACTTCAAGTCAAAGCGCTTCATAAACACATTATGGAAGCACAAATAATTACTGGTTGCGCCAGGGGTGAAACTGTATTTATTCCGAGAATACCGTTAACACCATCTAATCATCCATCAGATTTTAAAAGGTTACAATTCCCCTTAAAATTCTGATTTTCCATGACTATTAATAAGTCACAAGGACAGTCGCTAGAAATGGCCGGCATGGATTTGCGAGATGAATATTTCTCGCAGGGTCAGTTTTATGTTGCGTATTATAGAGTCAGCTGTGCAGGAAGTTTTGTTATCTTATCAACAGACGGATTTACCAAAAATGTTGTTTATAAAGAGGTTTTGCGTAAGGATTAGGAAAGAAAGAAATAGAATAGAATTGCAGCTCATGTGATATAAGGTAGCATTATCTAGGTAGATAGCACCGATTGGCGATTGATAAATCGCTTAATCTTGTGCAGGATTAGACTTTTAGCTGACGTAGTCTAGCCTCAAAGGGAATCCGTAGACTATGCCTCTGGGGGAAACCACGTTGAAAAATTCGCGACTTTAACTTTACCTCTACACAGATATTATATTCGTTTACAAAACTCCTTTCCAAATAAGAGTGAAAGATAACTTTTAAACTTTCTTTAAAGCATATTTTTTTTACAGCGGGTGAAGCCGCTGAGGGATTGCTATGATAATATAATATAATAATACTAGCAGACTCGTCACGACATTTAACTTTAAAAACCATACAGGTTTATTTCAAAAGCACACATTTTCAAAGGCAACAAATTTTGTTGGAAAGCCCAGTATTCAGTTCCGAAAAAGTTCTGCTGGCAGAATGTGCCATAGTCGGCTGCCACAGCCCAAGTGCCCTTGGTTTAATTTCAGCAGCCATGATGTTAAAAAATGTAATTCAATGTATTTGTTTAAGCCTAGTACTCAATTCCAAATGTGCCATATATAAATACCAGCGGCCGAGTGTGACCAGCTATTTTCTATGCTCTATTTATGCTCTAATAGGCTTTTTACACTGCCGCATCAGGCGTTTACACCTAAGCCGCATCTTTTCCATATCATTTTGCAACCTGTTCGGGCTGCTAAAGTAAACAGCGAGGACAGTTTTGTTAAACTGTGGTGACTTCAACAAATTCGGTGCAAAAAAAAAAATTTATAAATCAAGGTAATAAAGCTCAGACCTTTAATATCCTTTTCGTGTGGGAAGTGAGTTCTATTCAATGTGTGAGATAGGGAAAGATAGGCAGGCTGGTCAAACCAGCAAGTAAAAAGATGGCGGACGCCGCTCAGACGGCTGTCGGAAAAAAAGAGGCATGCAGATAGGGATCCAGGGTTGATTAAAAAGCTAGGAGCAAAAAAAAATGACAATCATAAATTCAAGTTCCTTGATGAAATACAGAAAATGAATTGCTGTCGGCTTGTGGACATTTTTGTGAGAAAAGTGACAGTCGCACACGTACAGACATAGAAAAAAAGATGGGGACACAGTGTATCTATGACATTGACGAATGACTTGAGGAAAGAAATCGTGTGACCATACAATGTGCAGATTTTTTGACCAAAGCTGTTGTCTACAGTCGACAAATAGCCTGTTTACACTACGGTTGAGTTATTGAGTTTCGGGCAAGACTCGAGTTTCATTTACATGGTGAAGCATAGAGGCCCTAGAGGTGGCAAAAAAGTTGAGTTTTGGTTCAGTTTCAATCGAGTTTGTCCGATTTTCCGAATATTTCAACCCTGATCTGCCTATCGTGGAACTATCACCACTAAAAAAACAACAAAAAACATATGTGATTATGGAGAAAAAAGGTAAACAAACAAATATTTCCTAAAAACAATACTTTTAATACAATTTTATCGCTAGATACGAGATTTGTTTGGTCACTTAAGGCCTTACAGGCATTCCTGGACTTTTGGCGCATTTTTAACAATAAAATAAATAAATAAATAAAACAAATAAATCAAAAAAAATTGTACTTTTTCAATTTTTATTTATATTTATGTTCATGAAATGGCTTTTGACACAGCAAATAGACTCACTACCGTACGATATTCCGCAGAGGCTCCTAGGCAATGACTATTCTTTTCTCCAGAGGGATTGTTAGTCGAAAATAAGTGTCTTTCTTTTGGAGTTTGGGCAACAGTCCATCAAGTATGTTGAACGCACGCCTTTCCATGCGGAAATTTTCCTTAAAAAAGGCATTCGAGTTTTTCGCAACGTCCTCCTCCCAAAATGATTCATATCGCGGCTATTATAATTCAATGTTATTATAAAATAGAAGCACTTGAAAATGAAATGCCAATTTCTTACCAGGGTCCAAATGCGTGTATTTAAAATTTCATCAAAATACTCCATAGCTTGTGCAGACATTGTCGCCAAATCAATACAATCAACACATCATTGCATCTAGCTGTGCTGAATAAAACATAAATGCTTCCTCGATGTTCATATTTGTGCAATTTAATAATATAACCAAAACAACGCACGCTCGTGTTTGCAAGCAAGCCAAAACTCAATGACTCAACTTTGACATAGTGTAGACACCAGTTCTGATATATTGAGTTTACACGGTTATCGATAGGTAACTGTAGTGTAAATAGGCTATAAAGAGAACAAATGGTACGTTCGAATGTAATAATCGTAATGTAAAAATGTTATAATCGATTGTGTTTCATAGTCGATAAACGTTTTATGCATTTAAACAATTAAATAGAGGTTTTTTTAACATCATGGCTGCCGAAATTAAACCAGCCCAGCGAAGCTGTAACGATCGTTTTAACACGTCAAAAAAACCGGAATTGCTTAGTAAACTGGAAGGTAGCACCGATGATGTAAATGCTGCAATCTTAATACCAGGAGAAAATGGAGTGATAAGCGTCTCAGATGACAAGTGCGAATATCCGATATATAAGAAGAGTTGGTTTTTGTTCATTATTACGTATTTTTCAGAACTGTTCGTGTATGGCTTAAACGAGATTCTGGGCAATATTGGCCGAGTATTTGCCAGTATATGCCTTCTGGTTGCACTGCCGTAGAGTATATCCAAGAATTTCGTCAATTGTATATCGGTCAAGAAAATGGAACAGTGACCCAATACATGCTTTCTGAAGACTGCAACCGTTTATCTTTTATACGTGATTATCTGTCCCATCAGGCTCGAGTCGTCGCAGTTGTATTTTCTAAAACTCACAATTGGATTTTATCTGCGGGAAAGGATAAGCAATTCGCCTACCATTGTACTAAAAGTGGTAAACGAGTGGGCGGATATAATTTTGAGACACCGTGTACTGCACTTCAGTAAGTACAAAGCTGTCTTTAAACGATGAGGTGTCTACATGCATCATTTGCATACATGTATGTACATGTCTGCACGCTTTGTGTGCAGGCTGCAGAATTTTCCGATCATCATTCAGTTGTGTTTTCTCTCACGTTATGATAGGTTATGATATGTGCAAAATAGGCATTAAAGAATGTAAACACTCTTATGTACATCTGTGCTGCAAAGCAGCTGCTTCATCGTTTAAAGCCAGCTTAACTCTAATCGAATATGTCTTAAAAATATGTATATGTATGTAAGAAGGTGCGCTAAGGGTATGAACTTCCGTATTAGTGCAACTATAAATTTTCTGCTGTCGGCACATTTAGCTTTTAATAAGCTATATAAAAACTATAAAGCTATATAAAATACGTAACCAGGGGGTGGCAACTGCCCCCCTTCAGCATGTGAAGACTAAAAAAAATTGTTCATTAAATGTATGCTGCTAAGCAAGCTAATAGATCAAATCGTCCATTTACATCTGTATCAATTTATTACCAGAGAGCAATATACATATCTAACTTATATTGACTCTTTAATATGTGCGCTGAAGCAAAGATTTGCAGAGCATAATAATCCAGCATTTTATTTATCTGCTTATTATCCCAGTGATATTGAAAATATTGATTTAATTCAATCAAAAGCTAACATTTCTGCAGCAGGTGAATTTTAGAATTTGCACGGCATTGAACATAATATAGATGTGTGGTACTCACTATGCCGAAAAAAAACATTTACCGACCTGATTTGCGCATACAAAGTGTGCGAATTCTGCCCAAAAATTCAAATTGCCTTAAAATTTCTGCTAGCTCTGCCATGTACATACATCAGCTACAGTAGAACGGTCATTCAGTATAGAAGAGTGAAGTCGTAGCTAAGAACAACCATGACTGAATCACGCCTGAATGGTAATTAATTTATTCTAAATTAATAACAGCTATAACATTAATGTTTTTATTCATGGAATTGTCTATGTTGAGTGCACACAGAAGTTAAGTAAAGGAGAATAATGCTGTTTTCCAAGAGGTGTCTTGGAGGAGTTCGAAAAAAATCCTTGAAGACTTATATTTTCATAAAAATATATATATAAATAAATAATAAATATATAAAATAACTGCAGTATTTTAAGAAACTCTTTAAACACTGAAACAAATTTTATTTTTCGACTTTAGATAAGAAAATAAAGGCTTTTTGTTTGAAATCATCAAATCTTTTTAATGCATATAAATTCAGTGATATGTTTAGCGTAATTTGTGAAAAGAAAATAAACAAAATTATAACTAGGTAACTTAAAAAACAACAAAAACTATGATTAAACATTTTTGACACTGTCAAGAAAGTCTTTACAGATTTCGTTTTCGACTTCTGTTTTGATCTGATTCTTCGAAAAAACGGTACTTTACCGTTAGCTAGGCTTTTTGCGTTGCTTAATGATGCTCTATTCTTGCATTGCGTTGCACTTGAATGTGAAATTTTGAACAGCGCACATGTAGAGAACATTTTTTAAATGCCTGACAAAAGGTTAAGCTTCGATGTAATCCAATTGATCTACTACAATCACCAGTTGGTAAATCTGTTGCGGAAATGGTAGACATGTTTTCGGTATCCAGTAAAACTATTTACAATGTCCCAAGTCGCGCAAAAACAAGGAGAGACTGGAAACAGAAAGTGGAAGTGGCCGTAAAAGGAAGATTGGCAAACGGGACTCTTGAGGACTCTTGCCAAGGAGTTTGAAGAAGAATGCGACTTGGTTGTGTCCCATGAAACAGTACGCCAGGCCATTCTACGGCACAAGTACTCTTCAAGAGTTGCGAGGAAGAAAACGCTGTTTTCGTCGGTCAATCTGGAAAAGCGCCTTACTTTTGCTGTAAACATGAGCATTCAGCAGGCAGAATATTGGGATGACGTCATTTTCTGCGACGAGACGAAAATGATGGTCCACCTAGAGTATGGCGCAAACCATTAACTGCCTTAGAGAACCGCAACATCATTCCGACTGTAAATTTTGGAAAACGTTCCGTTATGATTTGGGAGTGCATCTCTAGCCGAGGAGCTGGAAAACTAGCGTTTATAGAGAACACCATGAACGCGCAACAATACCTCCAAATTTAAAAAGAAAATTTAAAGAGCAGTGCGGAACAATTCGGGCTTGTTCAGGACAAAAAGCTAAAATTTAAATTTGATCAAGACAATGACCCCAAACATACAGAGTTTAATGTGCGGAATTGGCTGCTCTATAACTGTGGAAAGGTCATCGATACACCACCCCAGAGTCGAGACCTTAACCCCATTGAAAATTTGTGGGCTCACTTGAAGAAAGAAATGGGAAAAAGGCAGCCCAAAAACCGGAATCAACTGAAGTCATTTGTACTGGAAGAATGGCAAAAGATCCCCTTGAGTATGACCTGGAAAAGTTGATCCATTCTATGACAAAACGGCTCCAGCATGTTGTCAATGCTAAGGGAAGGCATACCAAATATTAAAACTAGTCAGAATCGCTGAAAATTTTGAATTTATAGCAGTGAAAACAAAATGTGTACAGATTTTCTTGAAAGTGTCGAAAATATGTAATCATGGGTTTTGTTGTTTTTTAAGTTACCTAGTTATAATTTTGTTACATTGCTTTTCACAAATTACGCTAAACATATCACTGAATTGATATGAATTCAATTTTTTTTATAATTTGTAAACCTTTATTTTTTTGTTATCTAAAGTGGAAAAATAAAATTTTGCAATTTTTTTCAGAAAACAATATTTCACACAATTTATCAGGTATTAAAAAAAAAATCGATCATAAAATGTTCTGTTCTACAGAATGACACAAAATGAAATGAAATAAAATGTTCCGTTCTACATAATGACATAGAAATAGGCGTTCAAAGTTTGAACTTCAAACACAATGTATATATGTTTGCCTCAAATTTAAGATTTTTTGGACTACTTTATAACTTTTGAGCAACCTATTTATAGAAAAGAAAAACAAATTTTATATAAAAACCTTGCCGCAACCTTGACCATCATTCAAAAAAATCCGCCTCCCCCCTTTAAATTGCTGCACGATGCTTCTGATGGAAAATATGCTCAAATCCATAATCTTGGCCATTTCGCCATAAGATTTCCCTTCATTGTGCAAGTGAAGGACATTTTTTTGCTGAGCTACGTTCGATTCTTTCCGCTTATGCTCCATTTTGAGAATGCACCCAGATCAGGACGTCCAAGGGCTTTAAGTGACCTTGATCGCAACCAGGCGATTCGAAAAATTAAGGTGGACCCCAAAATATCTTCTTCCCAGATTGCTGCTGAGCTCAAGACTGAGTTTGGGAAGAAAATCCACCCCATGACAGTAAGAAGGGCCCTGCATGAAGCCAACCATCATTGCCGTGCTGCTAGACGAAAGCCGTTGATCTCGTAGGTTAATCAAAAAAAGCGTTTAGCCTAGGCTACTTGGGCAAGTCAATTAGATTCTGGGATCAGGTGCTCTTTTCGGATGAAAGCAAATTTAATATTTTTCGATCCGATGGCGATCAACACGTATGGAGAAAGCCGAACACTGAATTGGATAAAAAGAACTTGTCACCCACAGTGAAACACGGCGGCGGAGGAGTCATGGTGTGGGGATTCATGTCATCTGCGGGTGTTGGAGAGCTGGTATTCATCGAGGGAATAATGGACAAGGTCTATTACCTCAGCATTTTAAAGGAAAATTAAAAAAAAAGTACCCTGAAGCTCAATATGCCAGATTCGTTCACTTTTATGGACGACAATGATCCCAAGCATTCTGCCAAATATGTGCGTTTGTGGCTCACCTACAATACCGCACATATGCTGACACATTCACCACAGTCACCTGACCTTAATCCGATCGAGCATCTGTGGTAGGAGTTCGATCGACGGATGAAAAAACATCAAATTTCATCAAAAAATGACCGTAAAAAGGCATTGTTGGAAGAATGGAAGAATATTTCAGAAGAAACCACAAAAAAGTTGTTTCATTCCATGCCAAGGCGTCTTGAAGATGTCATCAAGCAAAAAGGTCTATCGACCAAATATTAATTATACCCGGTACTCGAAGAGTATAGGGGTATATTAGATTTGTGGAGATAACGGTTGTGTGTAACACCCAGAAGGAAGCGTTTCCGACCCCATAAAGTATATATATTCTTGATCTGCATCAATAGCCGAGTCGATATAGCTATGTCTGTCTGTCCGTCCGTCCGTCCGTCCGTCCGTCTGTCCGTATTTCATAATTTCGCCCCGGTCCTTTCCGCCCACAACAAGGGCGAAAATCTGTGGCTTGCATAATTTTGAAGATAGGAGAAAACTAAAGACGCAGAATTACAGAGAAAGGCCATATCTATCAAAATGTTGAATCTTAACCAGATCGGATCATAAATATAGCCACAATGAAAAAAAACATTTCGAAATGCATCGTTCCCTCTCGCTCTCTCTCACACACGGGGTGGGTGCTGTGCCCATTCGTCCAGATGAGCGCCTAGATCTCAGAGACTATAAGAGCTAGAGAAACCAAACTTTCCGTGCTCCTGTGATATCACTTCAATACAAGTGTATTTAAAAAATTTTTCCACGCCCCCTTCCGCCCCCACAAAGGACGAAAATCCACAATTTTTAAGATACGAGAAAACCAAAAACGCAGAACCATATGTACTAGATTACCCAATCTGGATCAGGTCGGATCATTATTATAGCCAGAAAAAACAAATGAAATTTCACATATACTGACTGAGTACCGGGCACAACGTTCCCCCTCGTTTTTTTTTACCAATGACCCTAGTAAGACTACTTTATGACCAGGTTTCAGTAAACGGTGCTACAACATCCTGAAGCTTCATAAAAATGTGTCAAATTTTGATCCGGTGCATATTTTCCCATATCAATTTTATTTTTTTAATCGAGAAAGAACGTTTAATGGTCAAACGAAATACATAGTTTACTTGTATTCTAGTCATCGAATATTTCTCTTTGAGTGCGGACGTCTGTGCCTTATCTATCGTCAGTGCTTTTTTCCCATTATCTTTTCATATCTTTTTATACGTGCGCGTGTTTGACAGGCAAGCTTCTTCTAACAAAAAAAATAATTTTCTAAACATTGTCCCTGGCCCACCGAATTTAGGGGATAATCACTGGCAATCTGTTGATATTGGTGAAATCCAAAGAAGTCTCGGAAAAATTCATCTAAGTTACTCAGCTGTCTGGCATCTGCGACGTCCAGTGCAAACTACATGATACCCTTAACTTCGTTAAAGGCACCATATATGCTCCCAACCTTGTCAATATTTCCGATGAAGAAATAACATTGGTCGACAGCCAAAATGTTTCAAAGTTCGGACCCATATTTTCTTATAGGATTTTCATCGATGAAACCGACCTCCAAAAGATTTTGAGAAAAATTGACTCAAAGTTCCAAAAAAACCCTGTATTTTTCCTTCTTCGATCACGCAGAATCATAGAGAATGATCATATCTATCAAAGTTGAATTTGGATCAGATCAGATCATAAATATAGCCACAATGAAGAAAACCATTTCGAAATGCATCGTTTCCTCTCGCTCTCTCTCACACGCGACTCCGTCTGCTGTGCCCATTCGTCCAGATGAGCACCAAGATCTCAGAGACTATAAGAGATAGAGCAACTTAGATATAACTGGTGCTAAGGATGATTTTGGGCTACTGTTAATTTTAAGATATATTTGCAAAAAACCATGGTATTCGCACGGGACAAATATAGAAGTGGTTTTCGCGGCGAGATTTCAGTGAAAGTTGATGCGATATATTGCTGTGAATTTCTGATTAATGTTGTGCATTGATGACTCTTTAAAATGGTTATAATTCTTCGCAAACATGACTCGTAGTTTTTTTAAAATTGAATTTGAACCGTTTTCGCACGGGACATTTTTTCCATATGACATTTATATTTTTTTTGGGCGCTGTTTTTCAAAAATATTTATATAAAACAGCTTGAAAAACTTGTATAATAAATATAATAAAAACTTGTATATATAATAATAATCAACGAAAATTGTAAAAAACTTATATACATATATTTATATGAATGAATATGATTTATACAAGTATCAAAATTAATGTTTTTTTTCCTGAATATGCAGTCCGAGCTGCTATTAACTGTCGTCCTTGGCAAAACAAGAAATGTAATTGCGATATTCCTTGAATAGTTCTAACATTTTTCATTTAAATTATATAACAAGGAACTAGATTCAATCTCTTCAGATGACATAAATAAAATCTTAACCCCATTTATATTATTCTTTGCCAATCATGACATTTTTTCCCTCAGTCAACGCTTTCCAATTTTGTCTAGCAGTCCACGTACGTTCCCTGTTTTTTTCTCTGTACTTTTGTAATGTTGTTTTATATTCTTTCTTATTTTGTCTCCGTCGTTTGCAGCTCTCGCTGTTTTTCTCGACCCTATTTTTGCTCATCTAGATTACAATTATTTATAAGTATTAATTTACAACAAAAAAAACTATTTTTTTTCGGATTTTACACTTACGATGTCGCACGGGACTAACTTTTTATGGGTACAAAAATCACAATTATAATTTTATCCAATAACAGTTATGTGCTACTTGATGATAAATAGAATTCCTGTTTGCACACAAAATTTGATGCGATTTCTGCATGAACTTTCGACGTACTGATAACAAATCTTGTTTTTTACTGGCGCACGGGACAATGGAATTTGCGATAAGACAATACCAAAAGTAACAGTTGTCTGCAATCACATAGTCTCTTAAGCATTTTTAGTTGCTTATGCGTACCCTATGGAAGACTTAAGGGGGCAACACTCACCCTATAAGGTCTCTCTTTAAGAATTATATTAAAAAAAAATCATGCAATGAAATTAACAAAACGAAGACAGATGTTCTTACGCGACTTTACGCTACAATATATCGAGTTCGGTTATGAATAGGTGTGAAAACTCTTTTGATAAGATACATTTCATCAATTCTCTATAAAAAGAAAACATACTTAAGTCCGTTAGGTTAGGTTAGGTTAGGTTAACCCGGACGTCCCTCAGCGGGGACTTTCATAGGCCAGTCTGGCCCTTAGTGATCCGGATGTAGATGGACCTTTACGGGGGTATTGCTGAGATTTGGAAGTCCTCGAGTATCGAGGTGTGTTTCGCAAAGGCAAGTAATTCCCTCGGCGTCCTCTTGGAGGCATCTTCTAGTGATGCCATCTCCGGTGCGCCTAGGTATCTTGTCCTTGCCCGTGAAAGAGCCGGGCAGTTGCAGATGAGATGTTCCAGGGTTTCGATAGCCCCGGATTCATCGCATTTCCTACAGCTGTCTATGTTGGTAATGCCTAGCTTGGCCGCGTGCGCCGCAGCCAGACAGTGACCTGTGAGTATTCCCACTATCAGTCTACAGTCTTTCCGTGGAAGATGCAGTAGATAGTGAGCTAGCTTTTCATTGCGCTCCTTGCACATGGTTCTCGAGGTTCTGCAGGTGGTTGCGTTCCTCCATCTGTTCTTGGTTTGTAGGGCGGCCTGCTTCTCTAGATCGCTTTGTAACGTTCTAAGGGAGATAGGCACGTTTTCGATTCTTTCGCTCGTCAGCCCAACGCCTTCCTTAGCCAGAACGTCCGCAGCCTCGTTTCCTTCGATGCCCTGGTGGCTGGGAACCCAGTAGATTCGCACTGACTTGGTCGTGCATAGTGAGTCTAATGCCTCCCTGCTTGCATGGATTTTATCGCTGCTTGGCTATCGACGAATATGTTCACCACGTTGTGTGGTCGCTCTATTTGCTGAGCGACCTCTGCTGCCTTCTTTATAGCGAAAACTTCCGCCTGGAATATGCTGCATCGGTCTGGTAGCCTATATGACACCCTTATTTCGGGGTTTGTACAATATAAGCCCGCTCCTACTCCTCCGTCCATCTTGGAGCCGTCAGTATATATGTTGAGGTGTTGAGTCTGGTCCCGTCCCTTTTTCCAGTCTTCGGGTCCCAAAAATGTGTTGGTTTTGACCTCTAGGCAAGTTTGGGGGGTCATGTAGTCTGTATGACTGGTCATGTTCCTCCCAATTGAACTGTGCCCGTATCCTTGGGGTGACATGTTCCCCGATGCGATAAGTCGCTGTGCTGCTTTACCCGCAGTCAGCCGAGCGTGGATGTCGAGGGGATCGATCCCGAGTATGGTTTCGAGTGCTATAGTTGGGGTTGACCTCAGCGCCCCTGTGATACATAGCAAAGCCTGTCGCTGGGTCCATTCCATAAGCTTGTGGTACGTCTTCTTCTCAGTTGCTTGCCACCACACTAGGACTCCATACAGCAGAGTTGGTCGCACCACCGAGATGTAGATCCAATGCATTAGGGCGGGTGACAGGCCCCATGTGCTGCTAAGCATCTTCTTGGATGCATAAAGCGCAATGGTGGCCTTCTTCACCCTTTCCACTATATTGGGTTTCCATGCTTAAGTCCGTACAACGACTTCTAATTTTTGGGTCTGGGTGGACCTCGTCAGAGAAATGCCCATATGTTACTATGTTTATGCTATGAATTTCATGAATTCTAGATTATGTGAAACTAAACTAGCCCCTGTTTATCCGACAGAGACGAATACATGAAATCATATCAGCAGAGTTGCCAGAAGTCTAATTTGGCAATCATTTTGAAGTAAAATCCTCCTCCTTCACCAGAGAAAGAAGCTCAGTCAACTCGGCATCAGTCAAAAGGGATCTTTTTGATTCCACATACATTTTCTATTAATTTTCTTGTTTCGTCGTCACTTATTTACTTTTTTCGCTGTTGCCACCTAATTTGTACACCATTTCATGAATTCAGACTGAATTCATAGAAAGCTTTCGTGTGTTAACAAATACAGGAAATGGTGTTTATGAACACAATTTTTTCCCCATTGCATGAAATGATTTCATGAAATGGGCCTAGCATAAACACAGTATCTGAAAAGCTGAAAAGCCAGTCAGTATACATGTGTGCTTACGATTTCTGTAGTTTATACAATATCGCTGTTCGCGAAAGGAACGAATTAAATTTTAGCCAAAAAAGAAAATTATAAAAAAATTAAGTCGAACCCTTTTATACAGGACACTTGGCTTTGTATTAGAAAAAGGTCTATAAAATGGCTATGGCTATGGTGTGGGGCAGCCACCGTGCATGCCTTACAGCGACTATCATCATATTTTTCTCTAGCTTTTTGGATATTTTCGATTTTTGTCCGGGTGCTTCCTCTTGAGACTTATGCTTTATTGCATTATCCATCATTATCGTGGAACACTTCAATGTTTCGATAAGTTTCCGGACCGAAAATTCTTTATTCTGGACGTTTTTCATGTCCATGCATACCTGGGCGTTGCAATGCACGTCCTTTACCATTCTAAGTATTTGAACTTTGTTGATGAATATCTTTACATCTAAAATTACTAGCACTTATTATTCGACATAGTTTAAAACCAAACAACTCTTAGAAAAACGGGTTTTTTACGAAATAGAAAATGTGTTATGTGTGTGTCCCTATTATTTCGCACAGCCAAAAGCGTATAACAAATAAAAAAAAAATGTTATTAATTTTTTTACCACTACTCTTGGGTTTTTTACTTTTACATTATGAAGTGCAAATATGGAACTACCTAAAAAAATTAAGATCACTTCAAAATAATTGAAAATAGCCATTTAATAGACGTTTTTCTGAAACAAAGCCAAGTGTCCTTATTATTTTTCACATGACAGTATATTATTATGTATATGTTATCTGTTTCCATTTTTGTTTACATACGTTTTTAATATCTGGCTTCTCTACATGTCTACATCTACGTCCTTAAATATACATATACGGCTGAGTGCGAGAGAGAGAGGGAAAGAGCGCTTGGAAGGCCACTGAAATTTCATTTGTTCCTTCTGGCTATACTAATGATCCGATCTGATCCAGATTCAATACCCTGATAGATATGGTAATTTTCTATGCTTCTGGGTTTTTTGTTTTACCGTATCTTAAAAATTCTGGAATCCACAGATGTTTGGCCTTTGAGGGGGCGGAAGGGGGCGTGGCATAATTTTGAAATACTCTTGTACTGAAGTGACATCACAGTATCCTGGATACAAAATTTGGTTGCTCTAGGTTTTATAGTCTCTCAGATGTAAGTGCTTATAAAGACGGACGGACGGACAGACAGACACATTTTTTTGTATAAAGAAATCAATCATTTGTGGAATTGCAAACTTTCTGTTTTGTTAGTATTGTTTTTATATCATTTCTATTATTTTCTCAAAGCCATAAAAAATATAAATTTTTTTTAGCTCAACTGAATAGGTTTGACCACTAAAACTATTAAACAAAAGTATATAAAGCAAAATTTCAAGGCACTGTGTAACTTAAATAATAAAGGACAATGTTTTAGCATTATTTATTATTTGGTGTGCCCACCTTTGTTCTTAATTATATCAAACATAGGGTTTGGTAACGAATCATAATATTTTTCAATTTCATTTACTAAAATTGTTGACCAGACTTTTTTAATTGCTTCAACTAGGGTCCCAGAGTCACTAAATTGTCTTCTTTCTTCGTATACTCTCCTGGACAAAAATCCCAAAATGTTCTCGATAATGCTAATGTCAGGGGAGTAAGGCGGCCACTCGAGCGATTTGATGCTTTGGTCTTTAATCCCCTTTTTTATAAATCCGAGCGCACAGTGGGTCATGCCGTGTAACTAGCTTATATAAACTAATAGCGTCGAAAGTAAAAAAGATATTGTCTTCGTGTTTTTTCCTACGTTTATGAAGTAGGTTAGGTTAGGTTAACCCGGACGGCCCTCAGCGGGGCCTTTCATAGGCCAGTATGGCCCTTAGTTATCTGGATGGGGTGTATGGACCTTTACGGGGGTGGTGTCGAGGTTTGGAAGTCTTCGAAAATCGAGGTATTTTTCGAGGAAAGCAAAGAGCGTCCTCCTGGAGGCGTCTTCCATTGATGCCAGCACCGGTGCGCCTAGGTGTCTACTCCTTGCCCGCGAAAGAGCCGGACAATTGCATATGAGATGTTCCAGGGTTTCACAAATCCCGGGTTCGTCGCATTTTCTGCAGCTGTCTGTACTGGTGATGCCCAGCTTTGCTGCATGCGCCGCAGACAGACAGTGACCTGTGAGTATTCCCACAAGCAGTCTGCAGTCCTTCCGTGGTAGGTGCAGTAGATAGTGACTGAGTTTTCCGTTGCGCTCCTTGCACAGGGTTCTCGAGATTCTGCAGGTGGTGGTACTTCCCCACCTGCTTTCGGTCTGCAGTCCGGCCTGTTTCTCCAGGTCGCTTTGTAGCGTCCTTAGGGAGACAGGCACGTCTTGAATTCTATCGTTTGCCAGCCCGACGCCCTCCTTTGCCAGAACGTCCGCCGCTTCGTTCCCTTCGATGCCCTGGTGACTGGGAACCCAATAGACCCGCACTGACTTGGTCGTGCTTGTGTGTCCAGTGCCTCCCTGCTTGACAGGACATTTCTAGAACTAACGGCGGACGACTGCATGGATCCTATCGCCGCTTGCCTGTCAACGAATAGATTGACCACGTTATGCGCTCGTTTGGTCTGTTGAGCGACCTCTGCAGCTTTCTTGATAGCGAAGACTTCCGCCTGGAATATGCTGCATCGGTCCGGTAGCCTATATGACGACCTTATTTCTGGGTCTGTGCAGAATAGGCCCGCTCCTACTCCTCCGTCCATCTTAGAGCCGTCTGTATATATGTTGAGGTGTTGAGTCTGGTCCCGTCCTGTTTTCCAGTCTTCGGGTCCCATAAGTGTGTTTGTTTTAAAATCGAAGCAAGTTTGGGGGGTCATGTAATCAGTAGAACTGATCATGCCCCTTCCGATTGAACTGTGCCCGAATCCTTGTGGCGAAATGTTACCTGATGCAATTAGGCACTGCGCTGCCTTTCCTGCAGTCAGACGAGCGTGGATGTCCAGGGGATCAATTCCTAGTATTATTTCGAGTGCTATTGCTGGGGTTGATCTCAGCGCCCCTGTAATGCAGAGCAGAGCCTGCCGCTGAGTTCTTTCCATAAGCTTGTGATATATTTTCTTCTCGGTGGCTTTCCACCACACTAGGACTCCATACAGCAGCGTTGGTCGCACAACCGAGATGTAGATCCAGTGCATTAGAGCAGGTGACAGGCCCCATGTGCTGCTACGCATCTTCTTGGATGCATAAAGCGCAATGGTGGCCTTCTTCACCCTTTCCATTACATTGGGTTTCCATGCTAGTTTGCTGTCCAGTACTGTGCCGAGGAATTTTACCTGTGTTTTTGGGGTTAGCCTTGTTCGGTTGATTTTCGGGGGGGTCCATGTCGGTACCTTGTCCCTCTTTGTAAAGCGGATGAGGTCCGTCTTGTCCACGTTGATACTGAGTCCTACTCCATCCGCCCACTCACATATCTCCCTGAGTGCTCGTTCCATTATGGAGCTGAGGGTCGATAGACAGACGCCCGTAATAATTATGCTTATGTCATCCGCATAGGCTGTTATTTTGGGGGCCTTCCTCTCGAATCTCTTTATAAGGTCGTCGACCACCTGATTCCACAGGAGGTGTGACAGGACTCCACCTTGAGGTGTGCCTCTGTGTGCTCCCTTTACCATGGAAGCGGTGCCCCACTCTGATTGCACCCGTCTACAACTCAGGAGGTTCTTTATCCAATGGTTGATTGCTGGGTGTATGTTGGTCGCTTCTAGGCGATCCATTATTGCGTTCGTAGCCACGTTATTAAATGCTCCGGATATATCTACGAATACTCCTAGTGCATATTTTTTGTTATTGAGAGCTTTCTCGACGGTAGCTAACCTTGCATAGAGTCTCCAGAGAGACACCTGCAAGGTGTGCGTGTCCTGATCTCCGGGGTGGCGTTTTGTAAGGCGCAGATAAACACTGCCCATTCCCCACGCCATCTTCCCGAACCTGGGATACAGGAGGTCTTCAGCCTCCTTGTTGATCTGAAGTATTACATACTGGCCCCCCTCGTTGGGTAGTGGGCTCCCAGTATGTAGTACTTTCCAGTTGCTTGAGGGTACGCCTTGTACATTGCCTTGGCCTTCATCCCCTCCTGGAACGCTTCGGCCCTTCCCTGCGCAGGGAGCTGGTACCTAGTTCCGGCGAGCGGAGAAGGCTTTCTTCCTCCGCAGCACGCTCTCCAGATCCGTGTCTGTATCGACAAAGGCATCCGTGCGGCTCAGCTTGGAGTGATTGAGTGTGGTGTTGGCAGTAGCTTTGCAGCTGACTTGGCCTGTTCCCGCCACGTCAGAGGTGTGACCGCAGGCGACACGCAGAGAGGATTGCTCCTCCCCGTGCACGCCGGTGGTAGCAGTCACGCTTCCCACCGACCGTCCCACCGTTTGGGCTGACATCCCAGCCCGTGTTTGATCTCCTTCGCCTTCCATGTGGCCCGAAGGTCCATAGTGGTTAATGTTTTTCGGGGGGACCACCCCCTAGCGTTTTAGGCCCCCAGACCTCTAGCCATGGCCCTGACCCTGCGCTCCTAACTCAAGGTCGAGGAGACACCTGGCCATTGCCTTAGCTAGACACTGCATTGCCTCGGACGGAGCAAGCGGCAGTGCATTAACCTCGTCCGGGATAATGCAGTGCCTATTGCTCAGCCGGCACCCTCGGGGAGGGTTCAGCTAGAGGGTTTTTTGCCTCTGCACAGTAGCTAACAGGTAAAGCTGTGCTTTCCATAATTTGCTTTGAATAAATCAAAATTTTATGGAAAGATGCTGTCATTGGCAGCTATGGATATTGTGCAATAATCATTTCTGCGGGTTGATAACAAAATGCTTCAAATTCGTCCAGATCCAGTGGCAATAGACACGATAAGCAAATTAGAACCGTTCTAAGCTTAAAAATCAATTCTTTGTCGATTCCAGTTATTTCGGAAAACAGCTCATAATAATTAAATGATCGACGTGTGTTTCCATTATTTGTGCTTCCAGATCCACCTTGTTTTGGACTGTTGACTGTTAAGGAAAGTTTCTCCCAAAATAGACGTTGAATTTTGGATTTGTTTTGTGCAACTGCAAATTTTTCATTTTTTATCAAAAACTCGCCATTTCTTAATACAATTTGTATAGCCTGCATGTAAGATAAATTAAAAAAATCGAATACAACAATACAGCGGACCTAATCCGTATTTTAAATTGTCTAAAATGGGCAGGAACTGTTCGCACTTAAAGTTGGTGTTGCTTTGCTACTGCACGTGATGACTGGTCAGAATACTGATTTTATTCTTAGCTACGGTTTCGATGGAAGTACTGGTAGCACTTTTCCATCGATGACAGTTAGATGCAGAAAAAACTTAATGTAAATAAATGTATTATTGGGCAAAGCATTTTTGCGCAAGTTTTGTATTTCAGCCTTTAAATCCGAGCTTTCCTTTAAAATGGCTTCCTTCGTCTCTTTTATGAACTCCAGCTTTAAAGGTCGACAAAACCTGATGGACTGTGGTGTTCGATTGTTCCAGAGTATATTTCTAGATGGATCAATCATGCGCAGTGAAGTAAAGGTTGTGGCGAAAAGATATGAATCGGAACCACTTGACCAGTAATTCCATCGAAACCGTAGCTAAGAATAAAATCGGCTAACAAAAAATCAGTATTCTGACCAGTCATCACGTGCAGTAGCAAAGCAACAAGGCTACCTGCGGTATGGTTCAGAAGATTTTGTAGACTGACTTTAGCTACTGTTTCTGAAACATCATCAAAGGGTCTGCATTGTTTCTTGCTTCGTTATAGTGAGGATAAATATAAAAATTTCCATTTTTTGTATCCTCTTTAATGGCGACGTATTATTCCTTTGTAAGCCCTTGCTCTAATATCAAAGCCAATGCATCGTCTGGTGAAGATCGTGCAGGCAACTTATTTGGCTTTTTCATAGATTGTCTGAAATGCTTCGCATTGCCTGGGCTAGAATCTTAAGAACAGCTGCAAGGTCAGTCTAACCTCTTTTGCGAGCAGCCATGCTTGCTGCTTGAGTCAGAAAACACACATTTTCTCTCGCAGATTTTGAAAGGGCTAATGCCTGCTTTACTGCCCCTTTAGACTCGTAAGGCAATGCGGGACGTCCAGCTGGGTTGGTGCGCCGACATTTTTTTAAACAAAAATTTAAGCTCGTCCTTTCCTTTAGCCAATCCGCATGCTTTAGTTGAAATTTTTGTAGATGATATCTACATTTTTTTCCATCTCTCGAATAAATGCAAGCAAAAAAACACGGCTCCTTTCATATAAATATTGATCAATGTTGTCTGACACATTTATTATCGATATGCGGTTTAAAAGGACGAAAAACAGCATCAAATCTATCAGTTTTTCCTGTATGTTTCCGCCATGCTTCAAGCAGACCGGTATTGCTTAGATATAGCTTATGTGCTAGAAAATTAAATGTTGGAGAAGTGGGCAAAATGGGGAAATAAGCTTAACTGTTTTGAGTTAACTATCAATTACTCCACTACATGTATATAGTCACTTGGCTGACAAGTGCTGAAATTTTTTTAAAACTCTTCCAAAAGATAAAGTTTTGTAAACAAATTTTTTTTTTGGACGTCTCTTTATTGTAATGTTCAATAACACAACACGAATTATACCAAACACACAGATCTACCAACATAAAGTACAAACCACACTGATCACTAGTCATCATAAATTGGTTTACAAAATTTAAATTTGAAAAAACTTGAGCCCCTTGAATGTAGACAAAATTTTAGCACAATTTATGAGTACCTGATTTTTGATTGAATGAGCTGTTTTAACAGCTGTCAACTTACCATCAAAATGCAATTTTAACATTTCTGGTATGCAACATTATGGTTTGGGGTATTACTAATGGGTACATAACCTAAGGTAGTTAATTTTAATACTTTTAAAAAAGGTATTTATGTATATCAGAAAAAATGTCTATTTGACCTAAAGTGCACAGGTGAAGTGGGAAAAAATTTTCGGAAGTAATATTTTTACAAATTTTGTGATTATGTTATCGAGGCCTTCATCGTTAGACTTCACCTTAAGTATACACGCAAGGACGTCACACTGCTTCACACATACAAAGCTAAAACTATTATCACAGAATGCGATTGTATTTAGGTACGTGTTACTAGTCGCTTCAGTTACATCAGTTATCGAGAACTTTTTGTTGAGATCTTCGACATCTATATTAAGCTCAGTCTTCTGCCTGCATTTTCCTATTCCTAAAATTTTCACCCATCTTTGCTTAATGGTAGAAAAACCTGTTGAACAGGTATAGAATATGGTTGTTTAGAACACTCAATTGAAAATCAACGTTGGGATATTGGTATATTCATGCCTAGTCACATGCATTAAATTGTAGTTCTAGTTCATTATGGTCTATTTTTTTTAAAGTCTCTATACGTAAAGGAATTAGTTTTATAGTCCTAAGTCAAGTCATATGTCAGAAAGACATCGAAAAAGCTGGTACTGAAACCTGGTCATAAAGTAGTCTTACTAGGGTCATTGGTAAAAAAAACGAGGGGGAACGTTGTGAGCCGCGGCTCTACTTTACACCCGGTACTCAGTCAGTATATATGTATGTGAGCCTACGATTTATGTAATATATTATATATTCGCAAAAGGGACGAATAAAATTTTAGCCAATAAATAAAACTAAAAAAAAATGCAATCGAACCCTTTCGGATATTTTTATATGTAGTGTGACGTTGCTTAGTTTTGTTTCTGGGTGTGGTAAGTCAAGAAGAATGCGTAGGTTAAGCAGTACAATAAGATCGGATCTTTATTATTCTTAAAATTACAGGTTTGGTATTAAGTCGACGAGGTCTCTGGTCTTCCGTCTGGGTCTTTCTTCAGCGTCTTCCTTCAGGGTCTTCCTTCTGAACTGGCTACTCGGCCGCACGTGGCTGTTGGCTGCGTGCTGGTCAATGTGAGCAGTGAGGTGAAACACACGCTCAGTGTAGAGGTTTGGGGGTGAGGTGAAACACACGCTCAGTAGAGAAGCTCGGCGGTGAGGTGAAACACTCGCTCAGTAGAGAAGTTTGGATGTGAGGTGAAACACACGCTCAGTAGAGAAGTTGGCTGTGAGGTGAAACACACGCTCAGCAGAGAAGTTGGCTGTGAAGTGAAACACACGCTCAGTCGAGAAGTTTGGATGTGAGGTGAAATACACGCTCAGTAGAGAAGTTGGCTGTGAGGTGAAACACACGCTCAGTAGAGAAGTTGGCTGTGAGGTGAAACACACGCTCAGTAGAGAATTTGGCTGTGAGGTGAAACACACGCTCAGTAGATAAGTTGGCTGTGAGGTGAAACACACGCTTAGTCGAGGAGTTCGGAAAGTAGGAAGGGGAAATGTATTAGTGGACCAGTGTAAAAGTAGAGGACTACCTTTTGGTACTAGAGCCGCTTCAGAAAATATTTGGGTTGTGAGACTCAGGCCGTTCCGAGATGGACTGCCCAGTTGGCGGGTCCGGATGGACTGCCCCGATTCTAACTGGCGAGGCGCCTTTTATTCCCGAACGTCAGCTGTTGTGCCTCTTGCTTGGGCCTAACGCTTCAGCGTAACGCGTTCTATTGGCTCAGCTGAAGGTGTGCCCGTTCGCTTTTGCGCTACGGCCACACTATGCACGATC
Source organism: Drosophila helvetica (assembly GCA_963969585.1). Lineage (NCBI taxonomy): Eukaryota > Metazoa > Arthropoda > Insecta > Diptera > Drosophilidae > Drosophila > Drosophila helvetica. The sequence continues at coordinate 40,050,441 of OZ018402.1, read as the reverse complement.
GGTCGGTAGTGTGACCGTCTGCGGCTGTAGTCTGGTCTTACTGTGCAAGGCGGCGCGCCCTATTATTTGAATATTGATATATTTGTGGCGCTGTGCGTCACAGTAGGTATATTCGATATTATCTGTTTCCATTTTTGTTAACGTTTGTTTTTTTTACATCTATCTTCTCTACACTTACTACGACTCGTGGAAATGTGTGCGAGAGGGAGAGAGAATGACTAAGCGCTTGGAAGGCCACTGAAATTTCATTTGTTACTTCTGGCTATAATAATGATCCGACTTAATCCAGATTAAATATTCTGATAGATATGGTCATTTTCTACGATTCTGCGTTTTTAGTTTTCTCGTATTTTAAAAATGGTGGATTCCACAGATTTTCGTCCTTTGTGGGCGCGGAAGGGGGCGTGGCCAAATTTTGAAATAAACTGGTCTTGGTTTGATATCACAGGAGCTTGGATAGAAAGTTTGTTTGATCTAGCTCTTATAGTCTCTGAGATCTAGGCGTCAAAAAATGCGAACGGGCTTAGCACCCACCCCGGTGTGTGAGAGAGAGCGAGATGCATTTAGAAATGGTTTTATTCATTGTGGCTATATTTATGATCTGCTCTGATCCAGATTCAATTTCCAGATCCAGATTCAAATTCCAGATCCAGATATGGTCATTGTCTATGATTCTGCGTTTTTAGATTTCTCGTATCTTCAAAATTGTGCATGGCACAGATTTTCGTCATTTGCGTGGGCGGAAGGGGGTGGGGTGAAATTTTGAAATAAACTTGTAACAGTGCTGTTAAGACCTTAAAAGAAAAGTCGAAACACTTGCGAGTTGAGTTGTATATTCAAACTGTTTTATTTTCAAATTTATGCACTATATATAGGAAAATATAAGGTAATTAAAACTAAGACCAACGCTAAGAAAAGGAGGGATGTGCAGCACTTGTTCCCACGCTCATCCCTTCTAAAGAAACCTACTACATGCAAAAAACATGTGTTAATAGATTTGGGTTCGACGTGCCCATGTATATGATTTTATAGTCGAACCAAAGACAATATAAATAGTAAGATGAATCTCGCCATACAAAATTTTTGAGGTCGATTTTTGCTCTGTGGAATTCATTATGGAAGTGATTCAAATAGAGAGAGACAGATAGTCAGAGAGAAAGAGAGCGAACCGCTCTCTCGCCCTATACATGAGGCTTAACTGTACGTGTGCACACATGTTAGGTCTGCTTGTTTGTATTGGTTTTTGACGACGCCGCGCTCAAAGAAGTACCCATTACTTTAGAATTCATTGGGGACTATGACACTATTTGAAGACGCTTGCTCATAATACAAAAAAATTAATATTTTGTATATCCCTTGTATGCTAATTTTGTTTAATAATAACACGAATATAATGAAGGAATGTACCTATGTAAAAATACATAATCTATGTGATAAATGACTTCACATTAGATTTAATGTCTGTTGGGTATTTGTAGGTCGACTTAATAAGCAAAGAATTTTGAAGTTCTTATGCATGCATGTGTGTGTGTTTGTACGTAAACTTGTGCAAAGAAGACAAGACAATTTGATACAATTTCTTGAAAGGCGAATTTCGGTTAAGGGGTTGATTTTGCGATCCAACAGGTTGGATATAACCAAAAATTGTATTGTCTATTATCATGTCAATATTTTACTGGATAATTTCAAAACCATAATAATTATATACGTAATATCAAATGTTCAAAATGGATAATATATTTACATTATATATTAATGAATTATATTATTATTACTATTTAAATAAATAATGCAATTTTATTATCCAAATGTCAATCGCCAACGAATTTTTTTCTCCCTACCCCAACTCCCAGCAAATACATTTCTGTCTTGTTTACGTCTCGTCAAAATTCGGCAGCTCGGCACAAATACGCACACATAAGTACTCGAGCATTTACAGAAATCAGCGCTGCTCACGATATGAAATTGTATGGGCGTTTGGCATCTTACTATTTATATTGTCTTTGGTCGAACTCTATGTGTCCTTTTTCTCAAGTGGCCTCCTTCAAGTGGACTGTATTGTTTATTGGTTGGCCTTTGTCGGTTCCTGTTCATGTTTTATGAACACACACCCTAGCAGTCATAAATTACTTATTTTATGTACGTTCCTCAGTTATATATCAGTCCAGTGTGATACAATAATTGTGTTCTGCTTGAACAGTGCGATATCACAGGAGCCCGGATACAAAATTTGGTTACTCTAGCTTTTATAGTCTCTGAGATATAGGCGGTAATGGGGACGGACAGACAGACATAGCTATATCGACTCGACTATTGATGCTGATCAAGAATATATACTTTATGGGGTCGGAAACGCTTCCTTCTGGGTGTTACACACATCCACTTTTGGCACAAATCTAATATACCCATATACTCTTCGAGTATCGGGTATAAAAATGTCAGGAAGTGTATCACAGGTACTGCTAAAGTGTGTAGGCATGATTAAATTTACGGAATTCAGACCCAAGAAAGCAAAAGTATCCATTAGATGACTCTCTAACAATAGATGAGATCGCCAGCCAGAATAATGTCTGTATATGATACTGAAATGTCAGAGATAATATTTAATAATGGCTCATAGTCTATTGTACGATGGAGTCGGTATATAAGGTGTGCGAAATAATTGAACTTACAAACATAAAAACATTTATTAAATCTATAATTTTCAAGATTTATTTTTGTTTCTAATTTTATCTTAAAGTTTAAAAAAAACCAATTCAGCAAAGGCCAACGAAAGTTGTAGAAGGTTATGTAACATTTTTCAAAAATTAAAATTAAATTTTCCGGAGCGAAAGAAATGAACTGATAATTGCATAATTATGTTATTTTCTTCAAGTATTTTAAATTAAATATTCTTTAATGAACTTTAATTACTTAAATGTGCCCTCACTTGCTATTTAATGTCTTAATCATACGCCCTGGCATTGAATCTATTACTTTTTGGAGTAAGGGTACATCCAAATTCGCCCACTCTTTCACAATAGCCTCCTTTAACTCTTTGAATGTTGAGATCATTGGGTTGAGAGCTGGACTTTTTGTTGGCCATTCTAAAAACGGGATTTGTTTCTCATGAAAAAATGGTTTTGTGTTATTGGGACATGGATCAGACATTTTCCTGTTGAAAAATTCATAAATCTCCATAATATCTTTCTCCAAAATCAATAAGTACTTCGTCTAATAGTTCAACATATTTCTCAGAGTTCATTTTGATTGTTACAAAGCATATTGGACTCTTACCAGAATATCCAACTGCAGTTCACACCATAAGCGAACCACCTTGGAAATTACGTGGCATTTTGCCCTGCTTTGGAGCCCTAGTACCTCTATAATAATATTGGTAGCCATCTGGACCATCTAAATTCAATTTTTTCCCATCACAGAAGATGATATTTTGCCAAAATCTACGGGTTTTTGAAAATTGCATTTGGGCATCTTTATGCCGAGTGTGTAGTTGACTTTTAATAAGCATTTTTTTCGTAAGAAACGTTTTGATCAGCCCTCAAAATTTGTAGCACTCGACGCTTTGCGTCTGCGCTCTGGTTTTCTTTGACGGCTAAGCTTTTTATACGTCACTTATCGCGTTTTTGCAGTAACAGTAGGCGACCCGATTCTTATTCCCGTGATTTCCGGGATCAGTTAAAAAAAATTCGATTGTGAAATAAATTTTCTTGACTTTAGTAGCGACTTACTGTAGAGACATCCCCATTTCGCGATAAGCTGAAATTTTTGTTCGCTCATCATTTGAAATATAGCTGCTATTCTATTGAAAATAATTGGATTTAACAGCTGAAAAAACTAAATATCACAATAAACGCACTTTAAATGTTGGTTTAAACAAAAACGAAAAGAAAACAAAAAAATGTGATGCTCTAATGTACTTCTGAGATGCCATCGACTACTAATGTAAGATCAATTATTTCGTTCATCATTACGAGGCGCGGGAGATTTTATGAAAGAATAACGGAACCAAATTCGTTTTTGAACTGCACTTTGTTATTGCGAGCAAAGTGAGCTCTTTGTACAAATTTCTGACCAAAAAGAAGTAAATAAAACCCAACGAATAAGCTCTGGCATCAGATCGTAAACATTGTAAGCTGACTTTTTTCGCCACCGACTCCGTCGCCACCGAGGGACCGTAAGCAGCGCACTATGCGAAAAATTCCAATTTTTCGGGTATAAATTAATAACTTTTAAACTAAGCAAGATTTTTCAATGCGGTTTTTTTTATTAATGTTATGTACACCAATAGAAACATTTTTAGAAAAGTGGGAATGTCACCAGCCACCCATTAAAAAAAGAATTTTTTTTTTTTAATTATATTAAGAAACTAAATATCCATATTAACACTAGGTGACTCGGCAAACGTTGTTTTGCCATGTATATTATTTTGTTGATTTCGTTCATCTCGGGCCTCTTGCGATTGTGATTCACGTAACTGCGCCATGCTCACACGCTCATCTGATTTGTTTTCTTGGATTTGTTCACCTTAAAGCCTAGTACTCAGACCAGCAATAAATGCTATCGGAAGGAATCAGGGTTGATATTCGTATGAAACCGATACAAATATTTTGCCAGCCGAATGATTCCTCTAGGGTCATAATTTTGGTGGTACTCAGCACGATCAAAATAATTGCCGATATATGCTTAAAAAAGTATTTAATGGTATTTGTGGTATTCCGCCAGGCACGACAAATTTATTTGGCCGGTGAGATAAATGAAGTGGTGTGCGTGCATATGTGTTTGATTACAATCGAAATTGAAACGTAAACACAAAGCTATGGAGTTCAAAAAGCAAAATATAAAGAGATTGGGGTAGTTTAGCGACGAGGAGAATTTATTATTATTAAAAGAAATCGAGCAGATGCATTTGCTATGTAATTTGGCGAATAAAAAGCAATTTGATGCAAACGTAATAAGAGGCGCATGGGAGTCTGTGGCTGCAGTGATGAATAGAGAATACAATTTCAAGTAATTATAAAATGTAAGTGAATGTTCATATGCATGTATTCCAGTTGATACGTGCAGAAAAGCTTGGAAATTGTTGAGGGATGAAATTTAGGTGATAAATAGGGAATAAAAAATAGTTCATTGCATTTCTGTTCCGCAAAAATGCATTTATACAATATTGCGGTACATAAGCCGTGCATTGTCGTCCTTCAGCGCCACAGCGCCCACAAATAAAACATTTCTGCTTGATTTGATACAAAATTGGAATTCTTAACTGATTTTATTTGTACGCAATGTAACCGTAGGGTATGCACACCTGGTCACACTCGGTCGTTAGTATTTTTATATTGCAAATTCCGCCAGAGTAATTTTTGCTGGTCTGAGTACTAGGCTTAAATTCGTACTCTTATATCTCGCATGGTTCTAGACTTGATCGCTTGACGACTGAAATTGACCCCTCTGCGTCTTATTGGCATTGCTCAAATATATTAAATTCTCGGGTTACGTTTGTTATTATACTTCTGCGAAATGGCTCAAACGATTTTCGTGAAATTTTATGTGCTATCCATTATAAGTTTTTTTACATAAAAAATATAATTTTTTACTTTTTAGGCTTATTGTTGGTATAAGACAAACAAGTAGTAACTTCCAGATACAATTTATTCGAAAAGAATCGGATCAATAGATGAAGCCCTGCGATTAAAGATCAGATGTAAAACATGGTTTCGAGGAAAACGTGTTTAAATTTTGTAGACAGTAGGTAGCTGCGCCCGAGGCAGGTGCGTTCCAGATGATCTAACTCAAGAAATATCCATCATATCAAAACAATTCTTTAACACAAATTGTTCAAGCAGAACATAATTATTATATCACTAGTTTACTGATGTAAGCACGAAAACCGATATATATATAACTGAGGAACGTATATAAAATAAGTCATTTATGACTGCTATGGTGTGAGCGGAGAAATAATATGTGAACTCAAGCCACACAAGACAAACCCGAGTCAAGTGGACTAGAGCCACTTATGTAGCTTATGTAATCCAAAAAATACTTATAATTGAACTCAAATTTACGATGTACCCGTTCCGTGGATCTAGCTATAATAATAGAATTGTACCCCAAACATGAAGTAAATTTTACATATAAGCCTAGTACTCAGACGAGCAAAATATTCTTGCGCAAGAATCAGGGATGATATTCGTATGGAAACGATAAAAATGCATGCCTGTAATAGAATATTCTTGCGCAAGAATTTTGCAAACGAGTACTCAGACAAGCAAAATAAATGACCGATTAATACTGGAAAGGCAAAGATATATACTAGAAAAGAAAAGGTGGTATTTGCTGGGCTCGACTGAAAGATAGAATTATTCTATATTCTGTCGTCATCGACACTAGAAAATTGCACCGGCTAGAAAATTGCAATAATGAAAACAAATTGAATTTCATTGAAGCCGATTAAATGGATATTGTTTCTTATCAATTTTATAAACGATACACATTTTACTTATTTATAATTTAATAGATACTGATTTATCCAATATTGCGGATCTTTTTATGTTCTTTGTCGTTCTCCAGCGCCACAGAGCCCATAAATAGTACATTCCGGCTTGCTTTCTGACAAAATTTGAATTTCCAACTGATTTTATTTGTAAACAAACACAAAACAGTGTAACCGTAGAGCATGCACATCTGGTCACTCTGGTCACACAGCAAAATATAGGCAACTTTTTTTCGCAAGAATATTTTGCTCGTCTGAGTACTAGGCTATAAGGTCAAATTCTGAGAAATAAAAATCAGTTTGAATTTACAACCCAACTCGCAAGTGTTTCGACTTTTCTGTTAAGGTCTTAACACAAATGTTCTACAAATTTTTGGGCTTCGTTTTTTATAAAAAAATATGACATTTTCGAAAAATTCTATGAGATTAAATTCCTCTTACGTTATGTGAAAAAAAACCTCTGGAAGAAATGAAAAAAAAAATACCAGATTTTAAGAAATAATTACAAAAAAAAAAACACCTGGCAAATTATGTTTTTCATTTAAAATAGACAAATTGCGAAACACACCAGTTATGGGCACCGTCTCGTTTTTGCCTTATAACTTTTGACCAAGAGCATATTATGCAAACTTATGTTTACGAATTAAAAGATAGATATCGTAGGTAAACGTCTGTGAAGAAACTTAATTGATTCCTTCGAATAGAAACAAGTTATTAAGAATTAACTGAAGTGATCATTTTTTGAAAATAAAAATTATATAGCCTGTTTGGGGCCCCCTTGAAAAAACCCACTAAAAATTAAGAAAAACGAGGGGGAACGTTGTGAGCCGCGTCTACGCCGCGGCTCTTCTTTATACCCGGTACTCAGTCAGTATATATGTATGTGAGCTTGTTGTAATTTATTACATGTTCGCAAAAGAAAAAAATTAAATTTTAGCCAAAAAAAAAAAATTTAAGTCGAACCTTTTCGGAGATTTTGATCTATTAGATGTTTCCATATTTGTTTACATAAATTTTTTACATTTGCCATTTCTACATGTTTTTATCTACTTCCTACATATACATACACGTGTGCGAGAGAGAGAGTGGGAATCAGTCTGCGCTTGGGAGGCTACTGAAATTTCATTTCTTCCTTCTGACTATATTTATGATCCGATCTGATCCAAATTCAATACTCTGAAAGATATAGTAATTTTCTATGATTCTGCGTTTTTGGTTTTCCCGTATCTTCAAAGTTGTAGATTTTCATCTTTTGTGGTGGCGGAAGGGGGCGTGGCCAAATTTTAAAACAAACTCGTCTCGGTTTGATATCACAGGAGCTTGGATAGAAAGTTTGGTGGTTGTAGCTCTTATAGTCTCTGAGAACTAGGCGTCAAAAAATTCGATCAGGCATAGCACCTACCCCTGTGTGTAAGAGAGAGCGAGAGGGAACGATGCATTTCGAAATGGTTTTCTTCATTGTGGCTATATTTATTATCCGATCTGATCCAGATTCAACACTCTGATAGATAAGGTCAGTGTCTATGATTCTGCGTTTTTAGTTTTCTCGTATCTTTAAAATTGTGCATGCCACAGATTTTCGTCCTTGGAGTGGGCGGTAGGGGGCGGGGCGAAATTTTGAAATACGCTTGTAACAGTGCGATAGGACAGGAGTCTGGATACAAAATTGTGTTCCTCTAGCTTTTATGGTCTTTGAGCTATAGGCGCTAATGAAGACGGACAGACGGACGGACAGACAGACATAGCTATATCGACTCGGCTATTGATGCTGATCAAGAATATATATACTTTATGGGGTCGGAAACGCTTCCTTCTGGGTGTTACACACATTAATTTTTTGCACAAATCTAATATACCCCTTACTCTTCGAGTACCGGGTATAATTAAATAAAACCACCACAAATAGGGAAAAAAATTAAAATGTATTAATTTGTAGGGCCTTCACTGTCCTACTCTTTCTTGCTGCGCTTAGCGTATTCGGCATACTAAGGTTTGGTCAAACGGCTGCAACTTATCCGTTTATCCATTGATTCTTACAAAATACCTAAAACGATGACTCATTAATGTAGAGTCAGGTGGGTTGAAGCGGTTCATACATAAAATTTTTAAAGCGCGTGATGCATTTTTTGTCGAAGTGTTTTTCATGATACTTCGAAGTTTTTAAAAATACATTGTGTTGCTTTTCGAAAACCGTGGGAAACATTTTTTTCCAAAAGTTTTTTTGATACAGTGAATTTGTTGTATTTTATGCGAACTACTCAACACAAATTCCAGGTAAAAATATCAGTAATGTTGTTTTAATGTTATTCTTCAAATATATAAAGTGCTTGTAAAATATATATCGAGTGCTCATGTCATAGTAGTCGTTTTTTCAAAATTGCCATGGTGGGGTAAATCGGTTCACTTGTAGTGGGATGAAGCGGTCCTCCTCACAAACTCCGTTTTAATTCGTACTCTCTTATCAGAATAGATTGAGGTATACCTCTCACCACTCTGTGATGTTGCTACAGCTTACGCATTGGAATTTGGCTAGTTCAATAGCTGCTTTTCGTTGAGAGGTCTCAGTCAGCCACACCATTGAATTCCTCTTTGGCCTGCTGAAATTTTCGTAATATATTCAGAACAAGTTCCAGTTATTTCGTACTCTAGGTTTTGGCCTAGAAACATAAATTTGTTTGGATACAAAAAGTTGTTAGTTGGAGTCTTTGCTTTCTAATCTCCCATTAAAAAAAAAAAATGTTATAAAAAATATATCCTTCATTATGCATTAATAAATAAAGATTTTTGTCAAATTTTAAGTAATTCAATTACTTTAATAATTATTTAGGTTTGATTCACTGGCAAAGTATGCTTTTATTGGCGACCATGCTGGTCAAATAACGATGCTTCGATGCGATGTACAAGGGGTACAACTTATCACTACATTTAAAGGTCATACTGGTAAGTAATTGTCAATTACAAAAAAATCATACATTATACAGAGCTAAATTTAAATCCTTTTTTTAGCCGAAATCCGATGTTTGAGGTGGGTAGAAGGTCCACAGTTACTCTTTAGCGGCGCATGCGACCAATCAGTGATAGTTTGGGATGTCGGTGGAAAACGAGGAACCATATACGAATTACAAGGACATAGGTAAAAGTAACTTAAGGGGGTAGTCTGGTGTGAACGCCTAAAATTTTATCAGATATGGCGCTATCACATGCAGCATTTTTGGGCTATTTTAAGAAAAAAAAGAAAAAAATGACGGCCTTTGAAATTTCAAAGCTAGTTTTTTTTTTCTTCTTGGAAATTGATTTAAAAAAATATATATATATATATATTAAAATTAATTGATTCTAGTACGGAAGATAACTATTGATGTGTATAATAACATATTCAATTTTGAAAGCAATCGGTTGAATAAACAAGCTGTACTTTGAATTTTAGACTGACATTTTTATAGTATATTATATATAATGTGTAAAAAATATTTTTGAACCCGTCTCACATATACATTATACATATAACTTTTAAAAATTTCTTTCCAGTAACAAAGTTTCGGCTCTTGCATATGCTAATCAAACTCAACAGTTAATAAGCTGTGGGGAAGATTCAGTAGTAGTTTTTTGGGAAATGAATGCAATGCGAAAAGAAGTTCCAGGATGGGTCGAGTCAAACAACTGTCAGCTATGTTTAAGGCCTTTTTTTTGGAATTTCCGCTCAATGATGGACCAAAAACAACTAGGTATATGTATATTTATTTGTTTGTTAAATCATTTAAAACAAAAAAAAAACTTTTTTATCTAACCGAAAGGAATTCGTCAGCATCATTGTCGACATTGCGGCAAAGCTGTTTGCGATAATTGCTCCACAAATCGTATTAATATACCAATAATGGGCTTTGAGTTTGATGTGCGGTGCTGTGATCCTTGTTACAAACAACTTCAAACTGTAGATCGACCTTCCTTGGCTTCATTCAATGATGTAAAACACTCAGTTGTTCATATGGATCTTGATGAGGACCGAAAACTTCTTTTAACAGTTGGCCAAGATAGACTAATTAAAGTATGGGATCTTTCTAATATTTGGGTATAATACGAGTATATACATATATAATAAATAATATAAATTGTAAGTACTGATTGTATGCTGATATGTAAATTGACCAAATGTATGATAAATTTCAAACAGTAATCCAAATCGTAAAACTTCATTGTTAATTGATAAGCATACTATAGCATAGGCTGCTATTTATATTTCTGACGGTTGGAAGCTGCCGAGCTTTTTCAGCAACTCCGACTCCACATTTACGAAATAAAAGTTCTCTGTTGTTGGACTTAGTTTGGGTTTTATTTTTCGATTGTATTTCAAACGAGTAGTTTTTTTTTTAGAGGCTATGGCCGTGAATTTGGAGCTTATGGCGTTTGAAGATCCGTTGTAGCGCTATTTGAAAAAATTCCGTTAGGCACGTGATTGATGATAGATTTGCTTAGCCGCGATGCTACGCTTTGACGAATATTTTACTGACTGCCAGAAAAGTGAGCGAAGCATTGCAATATAAGCCACCAGAATAGATGATATGTGTGTGTGTGAACGAGAGACGATTTACATGAGCGCGACAATAGTTAAGAGCATAGGATAAGAGATTCGATATTGGTTAAATTTGGTTAAGCTTTCCAAATTTCAGGAAGATCGGTTCAGTAGTTTTCAAGTTATTTTGGTCACCGATTCAAAAAAATCATTTCTAGATAATCGCGTTTAAAGTTTTAAGGTAGCCCACTATTCAGTTGTAGACTGTTTGTTTCTGTTAATGCTCAAAATATCAATTTTGCTCGGATCGACTTGATATGTTGAAGACGTATTCTTAGATAATTATACTTTAAAAATATGCAACAAAAAACATTGGTCAAATTTCAAAGTTACAAGTGGGATAGTGGGACGGCACAGCTGGTTTCCCAAAGGTTGCAAAGGAGTTTCTACAAGGGTTTCTGATGATTAGCTCCAGATCTTTCCTCATTGCTCTAGTCCTCGTGGGTGTGGAGGCGTGGCATTTTTAGACTCCCGAGCTCAGCTTCGAGCTTCTTTCTGCGGGCCCTTCTGCAGAGCAATGGGGTATTTTTGTTTCGTGGCTCTCAACCATTTCTCTCAGCTGCTGCGGCTGCTCCGTCGGTGTTGAAACGATTGGGTCGCGTTCTCTGATATTGCTGCCTTTGTTGCATGGGTGTAATCTGCTCTCTTTCTGCTGCCACGATGGCGTCGCACTCGTTCTGCTGCTGAATAGAGAGCCCCAACAACAATTTAGCCGTTTATCCATTGATTTTTACGAAAGATACCTTAAACGACGCATAATTGATGTACATATCTAAAACGAACGAGGGGGAACGTTGTGAGCCGCGGCTCTACTTTATACCAGGTATTCAGTCAGTATATATGTGTGTGAGCTTGTTGTAATTTATTACATGTTCGCAAAAGAAAAAAATTAAATTTTAGCCAAAAAAAAAAAATTTAAGTCGAACCTTTTCGGAGATTTTGATCTATTAGATGTTTCCATATTTGTTTACATACATTTTTTACATTTGCCATTTCTACATGTTTTTATCTACTTCCTACATATACATACACGTGTGCGAGAGAGAGAGTGGGAATCAGTCTGCGCTTGGGAGGCTACTGAAATTTCATTTCTTCCTTCTAACTATATTTATGATCCGATCTGATCCAAATTCAATACTCTGAAAGATATAGTCATTTTCTATGATTCTGCGTTTTTGGTTTTCCCGTATCTTCAAAGTTGTAGATTTTCATCTTTTGTGGTGGCGGAAGGGGCCGTGGCCAAATTTTAAAACAAACTCGTCTCGGTTTGATATCACAGGAGCTTGGATAGAAAGTTTGGTGGTTGTAGCTCTTATAGTCTCTGAGAACTAGGCGTCAAAAAATTCGATCAGGCATAGCACCTACCCCTGTGTGTAAGAGAGAGCGAGAGGGAACGATGCATTTCGAAATGGTTTTCTTCATTGTGGCTATATTTATTATCCGATCTGATCCAGATTCAACACTCTGATAGATAAGGTCAGTGTCTATGATTCTGCGTTTTTAGTTTTCTCGTATCTTTAAAATTGTGCATGCCACAGATTTTCGTCCTTGGAGTGGGCGGTAGGGGGCGGGGCGAAATTTTGAAATACGCTTGTAACAGTGCGATAGGACAGGAGTCTGGATACAAAATTGTGTTCCTCTAGCTTTTATGGTCTTTGAGCTATAGGCGCTAATGAAGACGGACAGACGGACGGACAGACAGACATAGCTATATCGACTCGGCTATTGATGCTGATCAAGAATATATATACTTTATGGGGTCGGAAACGCTTCCTTCTGGGTGTTACACACATTAATTTTTTGCACAAATCTAATATACCCCCTTACTCTTCGAGTACCGGGTATAATTAAATAAAACCACCACAAATAGGGAAAAAAATTAAAATGTATTAATTTGTAGGGCCTTCACTGTCCTACTCTTTCTTGCTGCGCTTAGCGTATTCGGCATACTAAGGTTTGGTCAAACGGCTGCAACTTATCCGTTTATCCATTGATTCTTACAAAATACCTAAAACGATGACTCATTAATGTAGAGTCAGGTGGGTTGAAGCGGTTCATACATAAAATTTTTAAAGCGCGTGATGCTTTTTTTGTCGAAGTGTTTTTCATGATACTTCGAAGTTTTTAAAAATACATTGTGTTGCTTTTCGAAAACCGTGGGAAACATTTTTTTCCAAAAGTTTTTTTGATACAGTGAATTTGTTGTATTTTATGCGAACTACTCAACACAAATTCCAGGTAAAAATATCAGTAATGTAAGAAAAATAAGGGTAATATGCTAACTTATATCGAAGTTCAATTTTGTTGACAAGTGTAATTAGAAAATTAATGTTTTTATTACATGTTCGCAAAAGGGACAAATTAATTTTAGCCAAAAAAGAAAAAAGTAATTATCTCGAACCTTTTCGGAGATTTTGATCTATTAGATGTTTCCATATTGGTTAACATAAATTTTTTACATCTGCCATTTCTACATGTTTTTATCTACTTCCTACATATACATACACGGCTGTGTGCGAGAGAGAGAGGGAATCAGTCTGCGCTTGGGAGGCCACTGAAATTTCATTTGTTCCTTCTGACTATATTTATGATCCGATCTGATCCAAATTCAATACTCTGATAGATATAGTCATTTTCTATGATTCTGCGTTTTTGTTTTTCCCGTATCTTTAAAATTGTAGATTTTCATCTTTTGTGGGGGCGGAAGGGGGCGTGGCCAAATTTTAAAACAAACTCGTCTCGGTTTGATATCACAGGAGCTTGGATAGAAAGTTTGGTGGTTGTAGCTCTTATAGTCTCTGAGAACTAGGCGTCAAAAAATTCGATCAGGCATAGCACCTACCCCTGTGTGTAAGAGAGAGCGAGAGGGAACGATGCATTTCGAAATGGTTTTCTTCATTGTGGCTATATTTATTATCCGATCTGATCCAGATTCAACACTCTGATAGATAAGGTCAGTGTCTATGATTCTGCGTTTTTAGTTTTCTCGTATCTTTAAAATTGTGCATGCCACAGATTTTCGCCTTTTGAGCGGTCGGAAAGGGGCGGGGCGAAATTTTGAAATACACTTGTAACAGTGTGATAGGACAGGAGTCTGGATACAAAATTGTGTTCCTCTAGCTTTTATAGTATCTGAGCTATAGGCGCTAATGAAGACGGACAGACGGACGGACAGACAGACATAGCTATATCGACTCGGCTATGGAAACGGAAACGCTTCCTTCTGGGTGTTACACACATCAATTTTTTCAAAAAATCTAATATACCCCTTTACTCTTCGAGTACCAGGTATAAAAATACTGGAGAAGAACTATTTTTTTTTTCGACTTTTCCTTAGCTTTTAAAGTCAAAATTTCCGAGAAAAATACCGCACAAAATGATAAAATTTGGATTTCAAAGCTTAATATCTTCCAGACGTTAAGCAGCAGCTAGAAAGAATCTGGGTCGGATATAGCTTAATTTTTCAGAACTGATAAGTTATATGAGACCAGATATAACATGCTTTAGTAATGTGAAAAATGGAATCACTACCTCTGAAAAAAACTTGAACAATATAACTGATTTAAACAAATTCTTTAAAAATAACTAAACCATAAAAAAAACATAATTCTTAAAAAAAAAATCCCGAAATCTATCAGAAAAAGTCATTTTGGGTCACAGCGGAAATGTCGTTTTGACTAGTGTTATTAAATATTTTGTCAAATAAGTCTAACGTCATATTATAGTTGCCATCCGAGATATACAGCGCAGACAGGAACGAAATGCCCCGCTAGACCCTGGAAATTGTATAGGTGGCAGGGACTGTGCCAGTCTACGGCGAGGTGGAAGTTGAGAGCTGGCAAACTCAGCGATAGTATTTCTTCCAGCAAACGTAGAATGAGGAGCCATGTGAATGTTAGTTCTAGCTATTTTACGTGTAATCGAAGGCTTCAGCACATGGCAAAGCGTTTGAAAGCTGTCGCGCAGTCCACTGCTAAACTCGCGGCAATCCAATTCTTCGAGTACGGTTTTAAAGGTTCCGTGCAGCTCCTCGACCTAGCATGTAAAAGTCACACACATCCGACTTATCTTCAAAAATGGCAATTAATTTTTTCAAATTTTTACATAAACGTTTGCCAACGCTGGCACTGTTATGTTATTTCTATTAGAAATGCAGGCAAAGAAACTAACGAACGAGTGGAACTTGATGGATTTGTAGATTGTGATTGCACTGATTTTTAATTATTGCACAATCACGTCGTAGTCACCAAATGTTAAGCAGGTTAAAATAAAAAGTAAATAACGTTCGATATATGTATATGTCAGGGGCGAAGGAACGGGGGGCACTTCTTCTCCTTCTTGCATTGTTTCCAACAATCTTCTCTCGCTCTCAAACCTCGCTCTCAGCAGAAACACGAATAGAAGTAATAACAGATGAGTTTAACGCATTGCTTCTGTATTTATTTATTATTCTTTTTTCTTAATGCTATACATTTCTGTTTACTTTTCCTTTCATCTCTTTTTTTCTTATACATCCCCGACACGGCCTTCCTGACTTTCACACGTCCTCGTGTACATACTGTAACACTAGGTTGGTATCATTCTTGCTTTACTCTTAATGTCTTTTCATATTTCTTGCCTTAACATCCTAGACCATTCCAAACTAAATAAACAAACTCAAACATCATGCAACTACATACAATTCGTCTTCAAATGTCGGTTTCGCAGGCTGTCACATTTCAATTTTTACCACGGATCACATCCGTCTTGCATAATCACGTCAACCGCGCCACTTGTGCCTTCGGCTTGACTTCTCTCTCAGTAGCTCGTACTCTTCTGCGCAAACCCGCCCATTTGGCTATACACGTTATCAAACCACAGTTATCAGGCTCTTGCCGCATCCTCGCGACGCTTTGCACCTCCAGTGCCACGACCTCAGTAGGTCCAACGTCCGTCACACACAATATCACCCATCCAGGCATGACTATTGTTGTTGGACCCAGCCCCTGTGTTTGATGTTCCCCGCACCTCTCTTAGGTGGGAGAGAAAGACTCACGACCCATGGCTTCTCCAATGTCGCTCTTCTCATATTCATCATCTATTTGCTCATCTGGTACTTTTCGCAAACTCTCATGCGAATACTTATACGTTCGTTTACTAGTCAATGACTTCAACAGGTAACGATCACCGTCAAGCAACTCTGCAACCACAAAAGGTCCTTTGAACTTTAAATCCAATTTGGTTTGATGTCGTTCTTCACTTCTAAGCAAGACATGATCCCCAACCTTGTGTTTTACAATTTTGGCCTTATTTCTGTCAATTCGTTTCTTTTCATATGTCGCATTAATTTCCATATTTTCTTTGGCTTGTACTCTTGCTTGCTTACAATCCATTTTAGATTCATCATTTATAGGCAGTAAGCCCATTGGTCTAGCCTTTTTTCCAGTCAATAGTTCTAATGGGCTGAACTTTGTTACCCTGTTTGTCGTGCAATTCATGGCTAGCTGCACTTCACTTAGTGCATCCTGCCAGCCTCGTTCGCCTGTTTCTACCGCCGTCAACATACCTTTCAGAGTGCTCATGACTCTCTCAACATGGCCATTTGCTCTACTCGCACCTGTCGCTATCAAATGTAACTCTATTTTATGCATTGAACAGAAATTTTGAAATTGTGCACAGGCAAAACTCCTACCTTGATCTGCAATGATACGACTCGGTACTCCAAAAAGCGGTATTGTAGACTTTACAGCCTTAATGCAGTTTTCTGCATCCAAATGAACGCATCAATTTGAACTATGATATATTCCTTTGTATCATTTTTACCACTCAGCTTGCCACTAATATCAATATGCACAGTATGCCATGGTATTTCAACTTTCGGTATTGGATGCAATTCCATTTGAACTTTGCCCGATGGAGCCTTTAAAAGCTAGCATGTGATGCAATTCTCTACAAATTTTCGTACATACTTAGACATGTGTTCAAACCAATACTGTTCATAAACCTTATCCAACGTTTTCTGCCTCATGGACATGATTTACCACCGACCACCTGAAGGCTCTCGGGATAACAGGTAGACACCGTGTTTTACAGTTTCTCTGAATATTCCGATATAGAACTGCTTTTTTTAACTCATAAGTTCTCGCCAAATTCTCCTGCATATCCCCATCATTAAGCTGAGCTATGATTTTCTTTAAGCTTGGATCGCGCTGCTGCTCAGCAACTAGCCAGTTGCCTGTCACCTCAGTAAGGTCGATGCGAACCTCGGGCACCCTAATTATTGTCTCAGGTTCAGGGATAATTGGATTTCAGGACAAAAAGTCTACGTGCGCCATGCGATTTCCATTACGATACTCTACCGTGAGTCAAATGACTGTAAATACGCCCACCATCGATGTACTCTTGGCGTTAGTTCAACTTTAGTACGACTTGCAATCCGTAAAGATTACAAACTTTCGACCGTGCAGGTAATGTCTGAAATGTTTCACAGCGATGTACACAGCCAGAGTCTCCAGTTCATAAGAATGATACTTAGATTCTGGGGACGATGTACACTTGCTATAATATTCGACCACTCTATGCTTGTCGTCTATCTTGTGCACGAGTATGGCACCATAGCCATCTGCACTTGCATCCGTATGCAGTTCAATGGGATATTGTGGATCAAAGATAATCAAAACCGGATCATGAGTCAGCACTGAGATAATCTTCTGGAGAATTTCTTCGTGTTCAGCTTTCCAAACGAAACTGTTAATTTTGGATGTCAACAGGTATAAGGGCTTCATCTGTTCAGAAAACTGTGGGACAAACTTGCGAAAGTACGACGCTAAACCTATAAATTGCCTCAACTGCGTAACCGTCTTTGGTTCAGATAATTCCGCCAGCGCTCGTATTTTTCGCGGATTTGGTTCTATACTAACGTCTTTAATCAAGTAGCCAAGATATTCTATATCAGTTTTGAGGAATGCGCACTTTTTGATGTTGAATGAAAATCCTGCTTCCGATAGAACCTTTAACACAACTCCCAATCAATCCAACGCTTCTTCTTTGGACTTCGCGACTATTACTACGACATCTATGTAAACAATTGCATAAGAATACGCTAAGTCACCCAGGGCTCGTGCTATAGCTCGTTGAAAAATCGGAGAGGCATTTTTCAGCCCAAATGGCATTGACAGGAACTCGTACTGGCCCTCGGGGGTTACAAGGCGGTTCGTTCTACAGATTCTGCGTCTATTGGAATTTGATAAAACCCGCTGGCCATGTCTAAGCAAGAGAAGTACTTACCCCCACGCAATCTGTCGATTTGATCTGATATCAGTGGCAAAGGGTATTTATCAGCTACCGTATTTGAATTCAGTTCTCGATAATCGACGCATAAGCGATCACTGCCATCTTTCTTCTTGATTAATGGTATTGGACTAGCGAATGGAGAATTACTTGGACGTATTACATTAGCCGTTACATTTCCTTGATCTTATCTCTCACTAAATCTTTTTCATCAACGCCAAGCCGATACGGACGCCTCTCAACAGTCTTATTGACATCTACTAAACGAATTTCCAATTCCCCTGTCGTGAGACGCTTACTTGGCATACCAACAATAAAAATTTTCAGAATATGGATCAAGAATGTTCTTAAGTTTACACTTGTGAAGGCGCTATCTTAGTGCCCCCACAAATCATGTTGTAGTTAAACATAAGCTAGATTAGCCATATTCATTATCATTATAATAAGATACGCATGGAGCGTAATCTAATTTTGTTATGCGCAAGGAGCCGCAAATATATTTCTTTTGCCTTCGGCAGTTAAGCAAACCCCAACGGTGATTATAAGTTTTACCAGGTCTAGAATGGTACGCGACCCACTGTGCCGCGTGTAGGCGGACAGCAGTGGACAGAGGGATGGCTTCGTGGCGATTGCCGTCAGTATCGATTTTGAGAAGACATGACGAGAATCGGCCCACGTCCCGTAAGCGAGACTGGCAACGATCACTGCTGGGAGAGCGAACCGGCGCCGAGAGTTCGAAGTAACGGCACACGTCCAAAAACTCAGCGATTCTGGACCGAAAAATAGGCTGGACGGCCCACGCGAGTTGAGGGAGAGTTCACTTTGCGAGGAACAAGGATCGAGGCCAGTCAAGTTTTCAAGTGCGCGAGAATACCAAGAGATCAGTAGATGGTGCGGGCCACCAAACCGTAAATCATACACGCGGCAGGAAAGTTAGGTTCTGGTAAGCAATGGGTAGTAAGATCTGGTGCAGCCTAAAGAATCAGGGCGCATCCAACCTTCACTAGACGAATAAATAGAGCAATATAAGCAGAAACATCATTGGCGCTGGTTTTTATTAAATTGGATATATATATATACAGTTCGGCACGCCGATCACTTACAGAGTGATCGTTCGTTCGTTTCGTTCTCCTGAAACCCAGACCCGAAACCCACACTCAAGACACAACAAGAATACCCACTCGTGAACAACGCCTTTTATATCTATTCCTCCTCTTGCTCCCCAAACGTCACGAGACGCTCCTTCACCCCTCGTAGGTCCCTCTGTTTACAAATTTCTTGCAAAGGACCCTGAACAACCCTGAGTCATCACCCCAGCCTTAGGAACTACTTTACACACTTATCATTAACATTTAATTCTACATTATCATGAAATATATTTTCATAATTTGTATTAGTTTTGTCAGTTACTATATTAATCTGTTTAGTTTTATAAATGTTAAATTTATCAGCATCCAACATAATGCCAAAGCCAAGACTCAGTATCTCACGACCAATCATTATGTCATGCTTCAAATGCTCATCCAAAACTGCATTAAACATGATTTCTAGATTAAATTCACCAATTTGTATTGTAGACGGTATTTGTAAACTGCATCGCACAACATTTTCGCCTATTCCTTTTAAAATGACTAAATTATTGAATCTCTTTCCGGCTAGTTTGTGTGCTACCTTCTCCTTAATCAAGGAGCACTCGGCACACGAGTCAAAGAAGAATGGAAAGGGCTCACCAGACTGATACAAAACTCCTTACGCTTTCATGCTGCTCCTGTGGCAGAGCCGATCCCACTTCTGATGTCAGGGGCGAAGGAACGGGGGCACTTCTTCTCCTTCTTGCATTGTTTCCAACTTTGAACGAAGTGAGTCGCGGCAATGTGTCTCTCGTTTCGAACTCATGAGAAAAACTGAACTACTCTCCTTCGTACCAGCCTCTCTTCACTCACACAACACCCGACTCGGCATTGCCTCATTCAATTGCTCTCCTTCAGCAATCCCTTTTGCACTTCTCTCTCTCTCTCTGAGACAACAACACCGCCGCGCCACACTCGGCTGAGACGAAACTCTCTCTCGCTCTCAAACCTCGCTGTCAGCAGAAACACGAATAGAAGTCATAACAGATGAGTTTTACGCATTGCTTCTTTACTTATTTATTATTCTTCTTTCTTAATGCTATAAATTTCTGTTTACTTTTCCTTTCATCTCTTTATTTCTTATACATACCCGACATATATATATATATATACTAGCGGACACGGCGCACGTTGTCTAGCACCAATTTACCGATTTCAGTCATGCCTTAAGTTCATCGGCATAAGTAGATATCGGAATGACGGTAAACGTTTGAGGACATTCTCCGGAGAGCAATATGTATCTTAGCCCCACCAAATAGTCTAAAATTACTTCGTTAATCCTTCGTTTGATCAACTGCCTTCAAAGCTTGTTTATGCGACATCCAGCACTCCTCCCAAATGATCATTTCGCATTCTCGCTGTTCAGGGTAGCAGCTGATTGTTGCCGCACAGTGTGCAGAAGAGTGCGCTCCGGTCCCAACTCGCTCTCGCGCGCTCGTGGTCGCTCTCATGATCCACACTTCGTTCACCGCAGCATAGATTTTAAGCGAAAGGTAGTTACATTTCCACCCCCGTTTCGAGTGATACATACATTTGGGCATGACCAAGTCCGAGCATTCCGCTGCTTACATAAGTAAAAAATACATTACATATATATTGGAAAAACCACTGTCCGCCGACTTCTTATTTCTCCGTACTCATCGTTGGAATCTCACCCGATCCGTCCTCCTACACTCGCATTAATTTCGCTGTCGCCGAACTCTTCTGCCGCTTGTGTCGCTTTGTGCACGGGTCAACCATGAGAAGATTTATCGGCAGCTTCAGAGCGGAATGTGCTGTTAGCCCGCCTTCCCACAATGTGGCAGCAACTCCAGAGTATGGAACAGCCAACACAATTTGAGATCTGGACCGAATTGTTGCCAGAATCAACGAAATGACGAATGTCTTGAGTGTCCTACTCGCAGCATCAAGAAAATATATGTCTCTCGATCCATCGTCAGCAACCTTCATAAGCGATTTACACGTCCTTCTCATCGGCATTCAACAGCGGCGCATTTGTACAGACTCTATTGGCCACTCTTATCTCGATCATAGTCTTGCTCCCGTTGCAATTCGCGAATAAATGCATTGCGCATCGTTGACGCTCCTGTCTTTGTCTCAATGCATTAGCTGAAAGGCTTTCGTTGCGATGCTCTTGACTTTCATTAGCACGTGTGATTGTACCCTGGTTTCTTACATTTTCATTGTCTTCTTCCGATCCATTTAACCGACGGTGCTGGAGTAATGGTGGATTCCGAGTCCGTCGACCAATTTTTCCTCCTCGTCCACGAAGACGTGGCATTGTTTTATGTACAAAATACGATGCTCTTTTTCCTTATATATTTAATTCGTCTGTACGTGTGTTGAAAATTAACTCCTTACAATTTGTGAATGTGACAATTTAAGTCGATTCAGAAGTTTACTTGCAGTATAAATACCATTCTGCAATCCTCTTGAATACACACAAAAAATTCATTCAAATCGGTCCAGTCTTTCAGGAGGAGTTCACTTTCAACGCACGTAAAAAAGAATTATACGACTGCAGCGCCATCTGCCGGGTTTATTTGTGAATCCAAACCATCCTGAAATCCACTCGAACACACACAAAAGAATTCATTCAAATCGATCCATCTCCTTAGGAGGTGTTCACTGTCAAAACACGTACAGAAGAATTATACGAATGCAGCGCCATCTGCCGGGCTTATTTGTAAATCTTAACCATCCTGCAATCCGCATGAACACACACAAAATAATTCATTCAAATCGGTCCAGCCGTTTAGGAGCAGTTCACTGTCAACACACGTACAGAAGAATCTATATCTTACTCCTACTAATATATAACGCGGAAAGGAAATATTTGTTTGTTACGAATAAACTCAAAAACTACTGAGCCGATTTCAATAATTCTTTCACCATCAGAAAGCTACATTCACCGTGAGTAACATAGGCTATAATAATAGTCGCAATTTAGCATAATAACCACGTTGTTGAGGCATTGTTTTTACTTTTTCAATTTTTTTTGTTGTGCAACATCGAAAATACCGTGCACTACCCACAAGAATTTCTAAAATCTCTCAATCCTAACGGCTTGCCACCCCACGAACTAAAATTAAATGGAGGTAGTATGTGTAATGGCACAAGACTTTTGATAATGTGATCGTAGCAACAATCACCACTAGGCCGGCGGCCGGACAGATCGCTCACATTCCGCGAATCCCGATTATTCCAACAGATTTGCCAATATCCTTTAAAAGGTCACAGTTCTCTGTGAAAATATTGTTTGCCCTTACGATAAATAAATCACAGGGACAAACTTTTTCGAATGTTGGCATCGACCTTAGAGAGGAGTGCTTCTCGCATGGGAAATTATATGTAGCACTTTCTCGAGTAGGATCTGCTGAAAATCAATATGTTCAATATATATATATATATTCAAATTGATTCCACTTTTCGTTGTAGTTTTATAACTCAAGAACGGGCTCACCTATCCAAACCAAATGTTTAAGCGACGCTTAATTAATGTACCTATCTAAAACCAAAAATGTTGGCCAAGAAATATTTTTTTTTAGAATTTTCCCGAGTTTTCAAAGTCAAAATTTCCAAAAAAAATACCGCAAAAAATTTATCGACTGTTCCTGAGTTTTTAAAGTCAAAATTTCCGAAAAAAATACCGTAAAAAATTAATATATTTGAATTTGAAAGCTTAATAACATCTTGACGGTAAGCTGCATTCACAAGGTGTTTGGGTACGATTTATAGCTGCATTTATCAGCTTGCAGAACTGCAAAGCTTAGTACAGCCAGATGTAAGATGCTTAAGTTAAGTGAAAAAAAGAAGCACTATTTCTGGAAAAAAAAACCAGACTTAAAATAAAATCTTAAAAAAAACTACATTATCAAAAAAAAACCATAATTCTTTAAAAAAATTTAAATCCAGAAATCTATCAGAAAAAGTCATTTTTGACCACAGCGGATATGTCGTGTTGACTAGTGTTATCAATCAATTGAAAAGAGTTATAGTACTTTAGTTATAACTCTAAAACGAAAAGTGGCATCAATTTTTATATATATAGATACCTAAAATTAAAAAAAAAGTTTTTTAAAATATTTTTTTTTAGGGGCGTTGATGGGCAATGCCACGCCCATTTTTTTCTAACCCATTTCCCAGACGAGCAGCACATGCCGCTCGCTTCATCGTTTCATTTTTTAGCAACAAATTTAGGACATACCTTATTCATTGCTCCAATTTGGATGCCGTTCTGATTCTGATAATCAATATGTGGATCGTAACTGAATGCCGATCTATCTGATTTGCGAGACGCTCTGAATTTTCAGAAGATGATTTTCCAATACGTCGAAGTTTTGTTAATCTCGTAAATGCCACGAGCCAGACGAGCAAATATAAGTCGGCAAACGCGTAGTAAAAATGATATGGCATTACTAACACGATCACAGAATGCAGGTGAACGCGCACAAGCTAATATATCCCAGCGTGAACGTAATGCACGAAATATGTAGATCTGTTGACCCTGTACCTGTACTGAATCTTGCACGGCGATCACGAATACGTCGTGCTGTTTTGCCTGAAATGTTTCATGCTGCTTTTAATTATAACAGACAGATTGATTATGGTATGTACGGATACGTTGGAATGATGGACGCAATATGTCCATATTGTGATGCGGCTAACTTTCCAGGTGCCCGGCATGTGTTGTGCTAGTAGCAAAGTGAGATGGCCGACATTAGAAACTCCACCCGAACCATTGTAGTCATATTTGAGTCATATTCAGCAATACAATGCGGCATTTCAAATTATTTCTTTTGGTGCTACTAAAATTATTAGAGATACTAATTGAAGATATGTGTCTAACGATAGCAAATAAAGCATTTGTACAATTGGGTATGACCTTACCAAATCATCATATGCATGATTTGTCGTGGATTATATTTCTTAGATGCACCTGGTGGTACAGGCAAAACGTTCGTTATTTCATTGATTTTAGAAACTATTCGATCGGAACAAAAAATTGCATTGGCACTTGCATCTTCGGGAACTGCTGGTACATTATTAGAAGATGGTCGGACCGCACACTCTGCATTAAAATTGCAATTGAATGTACAGATATTGGGTTGTACAGTACAGTACAGGATTGAAACTCCAACTTGCAATATACGGGAATTCTGTTATGGCAAAAGTTCTGCGATTAACGTCAATTATTTTATGGTATGAGTGTACAATAGCGAATAAAGATCACTAGAAGCATTTAATCGAACAATGCAAGATTTACGTGGGGATTTACTGTCAGTGGATTTTCGTCAAACATTGCCGGTCATTCCTCGGTCAACTCCTGCTGATGAAATAAATGCCTGATATGTACAAAAATTGACACTGAACATTAATATGCGTATTCACCTACAAAATGATGATGATGCCCATGAGTTTTCAAAACAATTGTTAGAAATTGGTGATGGCAAAATGAAAATCGACAGTACCAACGGATTGATTGTATCATTGCGCAATCGATAGATGAATTGATTGAATGTGTTTTCCCGAACGCGCTATTTTAGCACCGAAGAACATTCATATCAATGCCATTAATTTTGAAATTCAAGCGAAACTGCCAGGTGTAGTCACGACATATAAATCAATTGACAGTGTTATGAATCAAGATGAAGCAATGAATTTGCCAATTTATAATTGAATTTTTAAATTCATTGAAACTGGCTGGTATGCCACCGCATTGCTTGAATCTGAAAATTGGTTCTTTGATTATATTATTGCGAAATATTAATCGATCAAAACTGTGTAATGGCACCATATTGGCGATGAAAAAGTTATTGCCAAATTTGATTGAAGCTACGATCTTAACAGGTAAATCAAAAGGAGAAGTTTGTTTGACCGCGTACATGCACCGCGTATCCCTATGATTCCAACCGATTTGCCATTTGATTTTAAACGATTACAATATCCTGTGTTCTATCATTTGCGATGTCCATCAACATTATGGTGTGAATCATGCTTTTCACATGGCCAACTTTATGTTGCCTGTTCCAGAGTCGGTATTCCCAGCCTTTTTTTTATTTATGCTCAAAATGGAAGAACGAAAAATATTGTTTATCCAAATGTTTTGGATTAAGTTTTAAAAGAGCTAGCTATTAATAAATTATTATTTCACTTTATACATAGCGAAGCACGTACCGGGCCGCTAGTACATACAGATATACAATGAACACATATGTTTCATCTCATCAAATTACACTAGTCAACACGACATTTCCGCTGTGGTCAAAAATGGGTTTTTCTTATAGATTTCTGGATTTACATTTTTTTTAAAGAATTATGGTTTTTTTTAAAGTGTAGTTTTTTTTTAAATGGGTCAAATGGGATGGTACAGAACAGCAAAATTCGGCATACGAAGTTTTGGTCAAACGTCTCCACCTTTTCTGTTTATCCATCGATTCTTACAAGCGATACCTTAATCGACGTCTAATTAATGTAGGGGAAACATGCCTACAGTAGGCCCCCCCCACCAGTTACAGGCACCCCCACGTCAACTTGGACAACAAGCAGAAGCTACTGATCTCAGTATGAGAAATCGTGTTGGTGGACAGTATGAGGTTTTTGTGCTGATAACGAAACCAATATATTCATTTTTAAGTAGCTGTGAGCATATTAAAAAAAAGTTGCTATAAATAAACATAAGTAATTTTTTATTGTTTTCGAATTGCGTTATGCGAGTGTATAATTTTTTTGCAGTATTGTCAATGTATTTTCTTATTTATCTTCGAATCTTTGAAATTATTATTGTTATTTCCAAGTATAGGCCCTTTCATATACATAGAACCATGTTTTTGCGTGGTTTTGGTCGAGAAATATAATTGTCTATGTTAACGTGCCATATTTTAACACCGGAAGTGAGAAAAACTACTCTGGATAACACAACGTTAGAGGAAGCTGCTCCCATCAAACAAAGGGATGCGCCAACCCTGCAAGAGGCTTTAGAGCTGTATCCAACCGCGAGACCACGCCCTCACAATAGCTGAGTACAGGACACGGCATAATCCTCCCGCCAAGAAGAAGAAGAAGAAAAGGAGTATGAGAATAATACAAATACAACAGCGGCGGTTCACAAAGGAACTAATAAAAGCCGCGAAAACGGAACTGGAGCGGCAACACCACGAAGAATCCCTGGCCAACATCGAAAAACATCTTTGCACTGGTTCAAAGCAATGCAAAAGGCTGCATAAATTAATGCCAATGCCTCATTTGCCTTTAATTTTAAACCTATCCACAGAAACTGCTGCTAGAAAACTACTAAAATCTGTTAGGCTTTTTCTACCAAAACCATATGACTGGTATGGTTTTATACAGAGCCCAATACTGTAAACCGGTCATATGCAAGCTAACACACAATATATTTCCTCATATGAGAAAGCAAATATTTACATGGAGTGGAGGAATATACACCAGCGGTGAGAGAAACCGCACTTAAAAAAATCATGAAATTATGAAATCGTTCGGGTAAACGTCAAGAAATATTATTCTTTTAGTTAATATTAATTAAATTGAATCAAAATAAAAGGTTAAAACTAAAAACTATATATCTGGAAGTTACATATCCTTTATTTTAGACCATTTAACAAAAAAGAAGAAATATTCAAATTTTGATGAGTTTTTAAATACATTTTTTTTCAATGTAAATCGATTTGTATTTCAGACATACAATTTTTTTGAAGAAGGAACAGATAGTAGATCTTAAAATAATATATTCGTGTGATGTTGCTCCTCCTCTGGCCTGAATAACCGCCATTATCCTTGACGGCATGGAATCAACCAGGGTCTTAAGGGTTTCTTCATCAAAAGTATCATACCACACATGCATACAGCCTGGAGCGCTTGCTTAGACTCTTTCAGAGCCATTTCAACGTTGTCGTTCCCTCGGTATTGCCTCCAAGTCAGCTGCCAATCGTTCCAGATCGATGGATTTTATGACGCCTCTATTCGAGTATACGACTGCTACATCTACCTTCGTACGGAAAGTGCAGGTGGCCTCATTTCTGTCAGCCCACCAACGGCCAAAACAAGAGTGGCACTAGTCGAGAAAAAATCGCTGCCTAAGGTGGAATTGTGTGGAGTGTACCTGCTTGCCCATCTGTATGCAAAGGTCAAACCATTGCTTGTCGATAAGCCGCACTCTACTCACTTGTGGTCAGACTCACAAATAGTTTTACACTGGTTCCGAAATCCAGGATTTAACCCTAACAGCTAATTGGAGATTTGTGCCTACCGGCTCAAACCCTTCCGACATTGTCTCACGGGGAGCCACAACGCAGGAGCTTGAAACATCAATGTGGTTAGCTGGCCCACCTTTTCTAATGCACTCACCCGCAACCTGGCCTACGTCTCCTGAGTTCATCGATCTAGATCAAGAGGTGGTCAACACTGAACAACGGAAAAGCACCTACAGCGTCGTCATAAGCTCTAACTATTTACTCGAGAGGTTGACCAACATCAGTTCCTACACTCGTTGCCTACGTATTGTCGCCTGGATGTTTCGCTTCTACCACTCAACAAGGAAAACCAGCAAACTTCAAACATCAATGTTGTCTGCTGAAGAGCTGCGCCATGCATCCGACTGCATAATTTGGAATATCCAACAGCAAGCTTTCGCTGACGACTGTCAGCGGCTTAATAAATCACTCACACTCAAAAGTCATTTAAAGTTTCTAAATCCATTTCTTGACAGTTCGTCAGGATTTAAGCTCATCCGAGTGGTTGGCAGATTGGAAAACGCTCACATCCCAGAGTCCGAAAAGCACCCGCTGCTCCTGCCTAGCAAATAAAATTTTGTCTGGACTTGCGCTCGTCATTTGCATCGTCGTAATTGTCATGCCGGCCCTAATGCTCTGGTGGCGCTTCTTTGTCTGGAATACTCTATTGTGAACGCCAGGGAGTTAGCACGTCGCATCGTCCGATCCTGCGTAGCCTGCGTCCGATATAGGCCCAATCTTCAGCAGCAGCTCATGGGATCACTTCCAGTGGAACGTCTTCTGCCTGGGCAGCCGTTCCAGCGGTGTGGCGTCGACTTCTGTGGACCTATAAACACGTATCTTCACATAAGAGGAGAGGGTCCGATCAAATCGTATGTGGCAATCTTCATCTGTTTGGCCTCTAAGGCTGTTCACATTGAGGTGGTATCAGAACTATCTACCAAGGCTTTCCTGGCTGCACTTAAACGGATGGTTGTTCGTCGCGCATTGCCCACAGACATCTTCTGTGATAATGCTACAAACTTCGCTGGAGCAGCTAACCATCTCACTGACCTCAAGAAATTCCTGTTCGATCAAGCCACGCAAGATGCTATTTCGTCATATTG
This sequence comes from Drosophila helvetica, assembly GCA_963969585.1. Lineage (NCBI taxonomy): Eukaryota > Metazoa > Arthropoda > Insecta > Diptera > Drosophilidae > Drosophila > Drosophila helvetica. The sequence continues at coordinate 40,021,627 of OZ018402.1, read as the reverse complement.
TTCAATTGATTTTATCAACTTTTATTTCATCCCTCCCAGGGCTCCACACTTTGGCGGGATCTGGGAAGCCGCTGTAAAGAGCGCGAGGGCCTCTTGCACAGGACCTTCATCAATGCAAGGCTCACGTTCGAAGAACTTGGCACTGCTGCTGTTGAAGTCGAGGCAATACTGAATTCGCGCATTTTGTCACCAATGTCAACCGATCCAAGTGATCTCGGTGCCAATACTCCTAGCCCTATCCTGGTTGGGAAGTCTCTTCGCGCGCTACCCGAGCGGACAATCCACACACTCAATCTCACCAATCTGAAACAATTCGACGTGGTTACAGCCATCAAACAACCAATTTGGCGCCACTGGTCATACATCATACATCAACGTGCTCCGCGCACGAAGCAAGTGGACAGCAGCATCAGCAAATGTCACCGTCGGCACCATGGTCGTCATTCACGAGGACAATCTTGCTCCACAATACTGAAGGCTGGGACGTATTGAATCCGTCGTATCTGGGAAGGATGGTCACGTTCGAGTGGTCCATCTCCGAACGTCCAACGTCATTACTTCCGGCCAGTCTACAAATTGGCGATTCTCCCGCTCTCTGACCCCTCTGGTCGTATCAGTGAAAGCAGATCCTTTCAAGGGGGCCGGAATGTTCGGTCAAATCTGCCCTTCGTAGTGTCATACGATCGTTAGCCTACTCACGTCCAATTACCTCTCTAAGAATGTAAACCACTGCCTCTCAGTCTGTTAAGTAAACATATAAGCGCTAACTTTCTGTTAATAAAGGGAGTCGAATGCTTCTCACCGAACGCTCAAACGTGCCGTAATTTCTAGTTCAAACCTCGGGAGTTATTATAATCATAAATTGCATCGCCCCGACCTGTATCTACAAAAACGCTTGTGGAATAAACAATAGGTTCAACCTAGATTTACATCTACCCACTGTGGTAACCAGCGCAGTAACGTTTGTACCAATTATTGAACCTGGGGAAAGACTTATAAGTCGACGGCCAAAATCTCCAAATACAGCCTATGTCCACATAGTCTCAGAGGATGATTCCACAGTGAACCCTCATACTACTGGTACTTCGGTAGCATCAACTTCTGCCTTAGCTAGCACTCAAGTTAACAAGACCATAACCCCAAGCTCCAACGAACCCAAGAATACCAATATGACGGACTCTTCAGCAAACGCTATAGCATATATGAAAGAAATTTCATCTACAATCCCCGAATTCGATGGAAAAAAAATCCATCTGCAGAGGTTCATTACAGCCCTAAAATTAATCGATCTCACGAAAGGATCATACGAGCAAATTGTCGTTGAGGTAATTAAATCGAAAATAATACCAATAATAATAGAAGCCGTGGAGGCTATAGGAAAAAGTTGAAGCTATAGAGGAAACAACCGCCAAGATGGAAATTATAACAACAATAACCGAAATGGCACCACAAGCAATAATATACTAAACAATCAAATCTGACAGGTTCAAACCTCGCCGGAAAACCAATAATAACCCTTAAGAAAACACACTCAGTGAAACAAACGGTTCACACTATCAATCTTAATTATAATCTTTTCGTTTCATTATAAAATAAAAAAACTCGCAGGCAATATACCTTATTAGTGGATACTGGTGCTGATACATCCTTAATTAAAGAAAATCCAGATACATTTTTTAACATAGATTACTCAAAATTCATCCCAAACCATGAGATAAAACATGGAGTTTACATAGGAAATTCTATTTCAGATTATCGAAACGCCTTCGTCCGAATTTTAAATACAACAGATAAAAATGCAATAATTAAATTGACTACAACAAAGTACATTTGAATCGAAGCACAAAAAAAAAATTCTAGACAAATTAAATACAAACTTCCAATTTTCAAAACAGTGCTTACCGAATTATGCACCAAATACAGCGATATATTCTGAACAGAAACCGAATCAGTATCAACTAAGTTGTTCGGAGCAGCAGCCGTCATTAGCTCTTAAGAGTGCGATCTACTCTTGCGCTCTCGGTGCCTACGCACACACACGCTCATGGTCCGCGCATGTACTGCTTAAATTGCAGTGCTTCGCAAAACCCACCCCCACTCTGTTAAAGTCGTCGTCGAACGCAGCATCGCGTATCACACACCATTATAGTTTCGTTTACGGTATGATCGTTAAAACCACCTCGAACTCACGGGCACACCATCAAATATATTACAAACAAAAAAACTTTAAACATAATAAACAAAACATTAAACTAAAAACGGACACAATTTTAATTTCGTAAATGTGGAGTCAGAGCGGCCGAAAAAGCTCGGCAGCTTCCAACATTTTGGTGACCCCGACGTGATCCCCGTGACCTTTGAGTGGAAAAAAGTGTTCAAAAACATTGAGTTAAATCTGTGTCAAAGATTTAACCCAACATTCGGCAAAAAAGTAGCGAACCAAAAGTCGTTGTGGCCGACCGTGACAGTTTCTAGCGGGCCGCTATTCGTTTTCGTGTTCTCTTTCGTCGTCTGCTTCAGCCTGCGCAACGCACTGTCGAGACCGGCTGCATAGAGTTCTAAGCGAAATCCGTTAGATTTCGTTGTCTCCTCTTTCGTCGTTTGCTTCATCCCGCGCTCGTGAGCAGCCGCATACTAAGAACTCTTTCGAACTCGAATTCGAATTCAAAATCGTTCTCTTGTGCATAACTTTTGGTTTTCGGTCGTCGCATGTGCCCTCTGTGCCGGTGCAGGGCACATACAAACATACACATTGTTCGCATTCGTTGCTTCGCTGCATTATCGGTCGTCGCTTGTGCCCTCTGTGCCGGCGCAGTGCACACACACACATATACATTGCTCGTATTCGCTTTCGTTGCGTCGCGGCATTCTCGGTCGTCGCTTATGATCTCTGTGCCGGTGCAGTGCATATGCACACACATACATTTTGTCGCCGTCGATTTCACATTTCGGTGCATCTCTCTGCCTGAATTCGTCGCATTCCAGATCAATAACGTTCGCATCGTTAGATCTGCGCAACCGGCTTGGAAAAAGTTTAGCGGAAAAAACATTAAAAGCTAAACGCAGCTAAAAATGAGTGTCGACAATATAAATATCCGCTCAGCCTTGGATGACACACCCTCGAGTGGCGCTCCTATTGATGAAGTGTTGGCTAGTGCTGATCCAGCTACTAGCTGGATTGAATTCTTGAGCCTCAAGATTTTATTTTTTTTTTTTTTTTTTTTTTTTTTCAGGATATAAGTAAAGTTTTATTATCTGGTTCCCCTAGGGGCTATCACCTTAATAAAGCTTATGTTTAACATTTACTGTAACTTAGTAGCTACTTATATGTTAGTGTTGGGTTTAGACATTGGAAGAAATTTAGACTTAAATTATGTGAATGAGCGAGTTGTGTAAAGTTGAGTGAGTTGCAGCGGTATTACATGATACTTCTGTTTGGTAGATCAGCAGGGTGGATCCTCCTGAGCCTCCTTCTGTGGTTAAGAATGCTGAGTCTTCTTGCTAAGGCGTTTGGGTGGGTGGCCAGTTTGTCCAGATGCTTACTTGCCAGCTCGTTGATGGCGTCTCCTACTAATGGGACTCCTAGATCCTTTGCGATGTCCTTATTTCTTAAGTACCATTCTGCCCCTGAGAGCGAGCGCAGTATCTTGTTCTGGGCTGTGACTATCTTTTTGAGGTGTGTTTTAGCCGCTATTCCATAGATTTGTGCGGCATATTTCCAGACTGGTGCCAGGACGACTTTGTACAGGGTGACCTTATTGCGGAGGGTGAGTTTGTTTTTGGGGTTTAGAATCCAGTACATCTTCCTGGCTTTATTAATGATCTGGTCCGCGACGTTTCGGGTATGGCTCTTAAACGTGAGTCTAGCATCTAGGGTGACCCCTAGATATTTATACTCGTTTGTTTGGTTTAGAAGCATGCCATGTATAAAGAGGCCCGGGCAGCTACCTTTTTTTAGTGAGTACGTGACTACTGCACATTTGTCAGGGTTTATGGACATGTTCCATCTACAGGCCCAATTTTCAAAGCTTTTGAGGTACTGCTGCAGGGCATCAGTGGCCTCGTAAATGCATTCTGATGTTGCTAAGACTGCAGTGTCATCGGCGAAGGTCGCAAGTGTGATTTTTGGCAGGTTTCTGTTGTTTATAGCTCTGGGTTTGGGCATATCTTGAGTGTAGAGGTTGTAGAGGATGGGGCCAAGGACGCTGCCTTGAGGTACTCCTGCACGAATGCTCTTGGGGGACGAGGTCCTGCCGCTTTGGCATACCCTGAAGCTGCGGTCATAAAGGAAGCTTTTGACGAGGAGAAAAAGCTGCGGATTTAGGATGTTTTTGATTTTGAATAGTAGGCCCTCGTGCCATACTCGGTCGAACGCCTGCTGGATGTCGAGGAAGGCTGTTACGGTGAACTGTCCTTGCTGATATCCCTGCAGGATTGTTTCCACCACGCGATGAAGTTGTTCGGGTGTGCCATGCTGCATCCTAAATCCGAACTGGTAATCCGGTATGGCGTCCGCGATCCTATTGGTGTTCAGGATTCTCCTTAGGATGCAGCGCTCAAAAAGTTTGCCAAATGTAGGTAGCAGGCTAATTGGCCTGTAATTTTCAGGGCATTCCGGGGCTTTTTTAGGTTTGAGGAATAAAACAATATTGGCTCTCTTCCACGCTTCGGGGAAGTAACTCAACCGAAGTGCCGCGTTAAAGATGAGCAGCAGGAAGAGGAGGGCGTTTGTGGGCAAGGCTTTAGCTACCCTGTTATCAATGTCGTCTTCTCCTGGGGCTTTCTTGTTTTTGAGATTTTTAATGTGATCCTGTACTTCGTGCAGGGTGATAGGTGCCACCGGCAGCTCGAGTTGGCAGGCCTCTTCCAGGGACTCCTTAACCAATGTAGTTCTCCTGCTAGAGGCTGTTTGAAATGGCGTGAACCTTTCCTCTAGGTTCGCGGCAAAGGTCTCTGCCCTTTCGGATGCAGTTTTTGCCCAGGATCCGTCCTGCTTCCTGATGGGGAAGTTGGGCGTGGCTTGTCTAGTGTAATTTTTTGTGAGTCTCCATAGTGCGTAGTTCGACGATTCATCGGCCGTTGCATCTGCAAGCTGCCGGTCTGTGGCCTCAGACTTGAGGATAGCGAGTTTTTTACGTATTCTGTTGGATACTCGACGATATACCCTGTCAACCTGCGGGTCATTGGTCCTGATATACTCTCTCCTAAGTCTTTTCTTGAGGAGAAGGAGGCCATCTATCTCTCCTGTGGTTAGTGGGCCTCTTGTTCGCAGTGGTTGCATCCCTTGTGTGGTGTATTGGTTTGCAGCAGCAGATGCGTTGCGAATTCCAGTGTTCAGGTCCTCTATGGCTTTGTCCACGTCATCTGTGGATAGGAGGTTGCTGCGCAGGTTGAATGATGCGTTGAGCGAGTCACGGAATGTGCGCAGGTCTGAGAAGTTGTTTAGTAGCCTTGTTTTTTGCGGCACAGCGTTAGGGGTGGTAGCGTAGGTGACAATGAGCGGGATGTGGTCCGAGCTCAACTCCTGTTCATCAATGATTGTTAGCTGTCGGCTGGGGATGGCTTTGTAGCACATGAAATCTATTGCTGAGGGCGTGAATCTCCTGTTTGCCGGGTAATATGTTGGATTTCCTGTTGCCAGGACCTGGTACGCATTGGCAGATAGTGCTTCTGCGAGTGTTGTTCCTCTACGGTCTGCTCTGTGGTTTCCCCATAGGCGGTTTTTGGCGTTAAAGTCGCCGCCAATTAGGACTCTGTCCCCTAGCTGACTTAGTAAGGAGTCAAAGTCCGCTCTGGTCCAGCTGGCGGAGGGGGGTAAGTAGGCGGCTGCAATTCTGACATCTCCTGTCTGGGTCTCTATGTTGACGTGCGCCAGCTGCAGTTGGTCTATGGTGACTGGGCGGTCGTGATAGTGTGCGATAGTCTTTTTTATAAGGATCGCAGCTCCTCCTCTGGTTGCTCTGCCTCTGCTGCTTGGATGGTCAGCTCTGTAGCAGTCGTATCCAGGGAGCTCAAACCGTCTTCCTGAGTGGAGATGTGTCTCAGTGATGAGCATAATGTCAATGTCGTGTTTGCTCGTGAATAGGGCTAGCTCGTTCGCATTCGCAATTATGCTGCGAGCGTTCCATATTCCTATTTTAACGCTGTGTTGTGTGTTCATGGTTGTTTTGGGAACTGGGTTGCGAGTGGTTTGGGTTTTTTAACTGGTTTATTGTCTTTAGGATGTCTGCCACAGCTGAGGTTAGGCCCGCCACCGTACGCTGGAGCTCCGCTAGCACTTGTGCGATGGAGGCGCCATCTGAGTGGCTAATGTTTTGGTCTGGTCTGCGAGTTTGTAGATAATTTTGGCCACTTTGGAGCTGTGGGAAGTGGTCGTTGTAGTTTGGGCGTGTGGTGAAATCATCTTGGCGCCGCTGGGGTGCATTTTCCCTGAAAGCTTCGGCAAAGGATATACCTTGCTGTACTGTTTTTGAAGGCACATACGTAGATTTTCGGCTTGCCTGTCTCGGGCCAGCCTGTCTTTGGGGGCTGAGGTTGACTGCTGCAGTTTTGTTTTTAAGCAAAATAGCGTATATCTTGCATGAGCGGTCAAAGGCTGCGTGGTTGCCTCCGCAGTTGGCGCAGATGAGATCCGCCGTTGTGGTGGCCTTGCAAACCTCAGAGCCAGTCCAGTGGTTTCCTGCGCATCTGCCGCATGTAGGGGTTTTTAGACAGTAGTTTTTGGTGTGGTCGAACTCGTGGCATCGATAGCACTGCCGGATGTTGTTGCTCCTTCTGGGCAGCTCCATAACTACCCTTTGCCTCCCTATTTTGGAGATTTTTAGAGCCTCCTTGTTGTTTGGGGCCTGGGCAAGGTCGATGAACCAGATGTTTTGGTTTGGTGGGCTTTGGGGTGTGCCATTTTCATCAATTGTGGGCTTTCTTTTCGACTTTGGGTTGAAGGTGTTGATCACCCTGTGGCCCAGCTTTTCAAAATCCTTTAAAATGGCGGCTTTCGGGGTTGAGGCTGCAAGGTTTCTCACCACAACGCGGAAGCTTCTGTCCTCAGCTAGACAGAAGTGCGTGTATTGCACATTCAGTTCATTTAGAACTCTGATTATACTTCGGTGAGTGGTGGCATCCTTCGCGTAGATGCGCAAGTCTCCTGATGGGGCCATCCTGAAGTCGTAGTCGTCCTCAGGGACGGGGGGGGATAGCGACGCCTCCACTGCTGCTATATCAAGGACCCCCGGGATGGTGATGGGTCTCGGTTTGGGCGTTTTATTGGCTGCTTGTACAACCCTCGTGTTCTGAGGGGAGGCAGCTGAATCTAGGGCGTCACCAGGTGTATTGAGCTCTTGAGCGCTGCTCCCAATGGTGGGAGCGGCGGAAGCGCTGCTACCTGTGACATCTTCTGGGTCCATAAATATGGCGAACCTATTGCCCTGGGGAGGGTTTACTGGGGTTGGTGAGGGAGAGTGCTTAGTTTTCCCCTTTTTTAAGGTGGCAGTCGTTTGCAGTTCAGAGCCTCGTCTCTTTTTTTGGCCGCCGCTTGCCAGCTGACGGAGGGAGCCTGGGTGGCGGTTTGTAGGGAGGGTACTGGAGTGGTCCATGGGGCCAACTGTTGTGCCGGGGTTGTCGAGGCTGACTCTTGCCTGGTGATATCAGCTATTGGTTGGGGTGTTTTCCCTGGGTTGGGGCCAGGTGACACTGCTCGGTTTGGTTTTGCTGTTGGGGCTACTGGATTCGCCTGCGGTTTAAGATTTTGGGCTGTTTTTACCGCTATACGTGGCGCTCCATAGCTCAAGGATGAGGTCGTTGCCGTGGTGGTGGTAGTTGTGATTGTAGTTGTAGTAGGTGTGAGTCCCATTCCTTGGTTCCAATCTATACCGTAGGATGTGCTGGCTTGGGGGTTGTACGAGCTGATTGGGATTCCAGCCTCATCTATGTTTGAGAATTCAGGGTCTGACCAGCCCTCATTGCTTTCCTCAACATCCATGTCGTTGGTTTGAGGAGCTGACGTCCTGAGTGCACTTTTAGTTTTGGATTTATTGTGCAGGTGCGTTCGTTGTGGTTTGATGATTGAGGTTTTGAGAGAAAGGGTTTTTTCTCTTTTTATGGGGTTTTTAATGTCTTTGCTGGTGAGTTTGGCACGTATTTGGTTGCTGCTTTGCAATTGCGCGAGTCGGTTTTTATTTATGTTTTGGTTCTTTTCACTTTGCTCCTGTTTGAGCGCCTTTTTGAGTTTGAGTGCCTCTGCAGCCCTTAAGATGGCGGGTTCAGGGCTGGGGTAAACTTTTATAACGCCGTTTTCAAATTTTACCGCACTTGTGAGTTCATGAGACGATGCAGCCCTGTTGATAGTTTTGCCAGGGTCGGACACTAATTTATCGGTTTCCCGCTCGAGTTTGCGCGCATTTGTGAGGCACGTACTTTCGTCATCCCTGCCAGGGACTATTTCAGGGTCGGACACTATTTTTTTGTCGCCCTGGTCAATTTCGGGCTCGTTTTTGCGTTCCAGTTGTTCCTCAACCCTGCCGGCGATGTTTTCAGGGTTGGGCTGGAGTTTTTTCACATGTGCTGCCACGCTTTCTGTGTTTTTTTGGTGGTTTTTTCTAGTAGAATCTTCCCACGTGCGGAAATATTCCATTAAGCCGGTAACTTCACTGGGCCTGCAGCTTGCCTCGTTGTTTTTGGGCCACTGAGGGGGGTTTGTGTACCCGATGTTTCGGGATTTGTCTTTGGGGTGCACTTCGCGCACACACGTGTGTTGGGGGGTTATGCCCGACACGGCGTGGGGTTTGGATATTGTTTCCCTTTTTTGATTCACCTTTAACTGGTTCACTCGTATATAACACTGTTAAATAAATTGCCACTGCGTGGACTTGTCCATAACTAGCTACTGCCAGCTTAAAGCACTATTTTTTTCGTTAAATGATCCGCGCACGTCCGTTCACTTAGAAAAAAATCGCCGAATCAGCCTCAAGATAAAAACCATCTTCGACCGACTTCAGAGGCTCGTTGCCCTATTGGATAACAAAAAGCTACGCAGTTTGGAATAATACAACCTGAAACTACTTCTGGAGCTGGTGGACACATTGGAATCCAACTTCTAGTTGGACACCATCAGTTCGTTGGAGATGACCGAGGCTAACTACAACAACACTATGAAAATTTACAAAAAACCGATTGCTAATAAATGTCTCATTCAACAAATACACATCAGAGCGATACTTGGATTGACGCATGGCGATTCATTGGTTGGCAAGTTGCGGGCGTTTCTGGACGCTGCTCACATCTTCGCGCGTTACATGCGCTAAGAAACACCACACCCCTGTTGTATTTCGTTCGTCGAGCAGAAACCGTCCAACCCGCTTCTCCAAGTGAAGCCTCACCACTACAACCAATTCAGATCGCCATTGTCACCCTCATTGTCGCTCTCCTTGCCACAACCTCTCTCATCCAAAAGTCCGCCTGATGCTGTATTATCAGCCATTGTCGTCGTTCTCGTCAAAACCATCGCGGGAACTTTCGTGCCATGTCACGCACTACTCGTCTAGCTATTTAGCTACAACGTCGCAAAACCAAATCGCTCACCGCAGTCTCTGGCATAGGAGATGCTAGCTTCTCACCTGAAGGTATCTCGGTGGATCTCGTTCTGAAATCGAGGATTTCAGAGTTCACCACTAGCATCACTGCCGTTCGTTGCCCAGAAGATTACGGATCATCAACCTCGCTCGTCGATTAGCACAGCTAATTGACGTACACCATCGCATATCCGGCTTGCTGACCAGTCGTTTCAGCAGCCGCAGCGGATTGATCTGCTCATCGGAGCTGGACCTCTATTCGAGCTGCTGTGTGTGGGACAAGTTCAGCTGGCGCCTGGATTACCTCTGCTGCAAAAAACACAAATCAGATGAGTCTGCAGTGGCGGGCATTCGGCTCCCACTCTCTCATCGCTCGTCGCATCCCAATCTTTGGATGAAACCAATCACAGCACTCGGCTCGATGACTTGGTTCACTGATTTTGGGAAATGTTCAAATCAGATGGAACTGTCCAGTGGTGGGCACTCGGCCCCCACGCTCTCGTCGTTGATCGCATCACTTCGGATGGATTCTATCTAGTGGCGGGCATTCGGCCCTCACTCTGTCGTCGATCATCGCATCCCAATCTGTGGATGACACCAATCACAGCATTCGGCTCAATGATTTGGTTCATCGATTTTGGGAAGTGGTCACTTCGGATGGACTCTGTCTAGTGGCAGGCACTCGGCCTCCACTCTCTCGTCGTTGATCTCAACACAATCGTTCATGGATTCTGTCTAGTGGCGGGCACTCGGCCCCCACTCTCTCGTCGTTGATCGCATCATAATCGTCGGATGGATTCTGTCTAGTGGCGGGCATTCTGCCCCCACTCTCTCGTCGCTCATCGCATCCCAATCTTTGGATGACGCCAATCACAGCACTCGGCTTGATGAATTGGTTCATCGATTTTGGGAAGTGGTCAATTCGGATGGAATTTATCTAGTGGCGGGCACTCGGCCCCCACTCTCTCGTCGTTTATCGAAACCCAAGCTTCGCACCAATCACAGCACTCGGCTCGATGACTTGGTTCGTAAAGTTTGGGAAGTGGTCAAATCAAACAGAATCACCCATCGGATTCAGCCTGCATCGTTTAAGCTATTCGCGCTAAACATCAGCTAGCCATATGTCTTCCCTAGATCCATAGGGGTTGGAAACCATTCCACAGGACTTCTACGTGGACAACATCTCGCTTTCGTTTACGCACATCAACTCATTCGGAGTCATGATGCGCCTCGTTGGCTACGTTCAGAAGTTCATCAGAAGGATGAAGTCACCTGATATCTCATCTAAGGCCCTTCGCAAAGAATCACATCTGTCAAGACACATTGTTCAACGGGCCCACCTGTATCATGAGTACCTTGCTCGGCGCAAAGGAAGCTGCGTGGAGTCCCCCAGCAGTATCACATCGCTCGTACCCTGCATAAATGACCTTGGATTAATTCGTGTTGGTGGCCGCCTGCGCCATTCAACTCTCGGCTTCGATACACGCCACCCAATCATTTTGCTTAGGGATCATCCACTGACGTTCCCTATCATCACACACTTTCCTCGGAAACATCACCATTCTGGTTCGCAGTCGCTACTTGGAGCGAGTCGCTTACAGTTCTGGCCCATCGGCGGCCTGAAAACTGTGGCACGCGCATTGCGGAAATGCGTCATGTGCTGCCGATCCATACCTCGTCATGTAGAGCACCTCATGGCTGACCTACCGAAGGATCGAATACAGGATTCACCTGCATTCAGCATCGCTGGAATCGACTACTGCCGTCCCTTCTACTACTTGCCAGATGGGCGCAATCGAGCGCCTATCAAATGCTACATCAGCGTTTTCATCTGCATCAACAACGGCTTCGATTGGAGATTTATACAACCCCGCTCGCCTCATTTCGGGGGCTTGTGGGAGGTAGCACTGAAGATGGCCAAGCAACATTCGTATCGCTCCGTGGGATCGTCGCTGTTTGCCTTCTGCGAGCTGCAGACCTTGGTCTGCAAATGCCAGGCTATAATCAATCTCGTCCTCTTATTTCAATTTCAGAAACCCCTGAAGATCTTGGCGTCGTTACACCAGGACATGTTCTAATTGGTCGTCGGCTGATGGAGTTTCCCCAGCCAGAAGTTACGGGTCTTAACTTCAATCGTCTTGATCGCTGGCAACGAGTCACCTGTGCCCAGCAGATCTTATAGAGAGTTGGAGTGAGGAATATTTGACCCTGCTCCAACAACATGCCAAATGGCGCACACCACAACCATCGATCCATGCCAACGACGTCGTCTGCATCAAGGACGAAAACTAGGCACCAATAAAGTGGCCCTTAGCACGGGTGATCGAAGTCATCGCTGGAACTGATGGGGCTGTGCGAGTTGCCATACTGCAGACACCCTCCGGAACCACTCGTCGAGCTGTCAACAAGCTGTGCGTCCTTCCCGTTAAGGATCCTGTTAAAAGCCCATTTCTTTCAACGGGGGGGAGTATGTTCGGAGCAGCAGCCGTCATTAGCTCTTAAGAGTGCGATCTACTCTTGCGCTCTCGGTGCCTACGCACACACACGCTCATGGTCCGCGCATGTACTGCTTAAATTGCAGTGCTTCCCGAAACCCATCCCCACTCTGTTAAAGTCGTCGTCGAACGCAGCATCGCGTATCACACACCATTATAGTTTCGTTTACGGTATGATCGTTAAAACCACCTCGAACTCACGGGCACACCATCAAATATATTACAAACAAAAAAACTTTAAACATAATAAACAAAACATTAAACTAAAAACGGACACAATTTTAATTTCGTAAATGTGGAGTCAGAGCGGCCGAAAAAGCTCGGCAGCTTCCAACATAAGTGTTCTCAGACAAATTTCCTCTACCCAGAATTGATGATATTCTTGACCAATTAGGTAGAGCTAAATACTTCTCATGACTAGATCAGATGTCTGGTTTTCATCAAATAAAATTCGAAAAAAGTTCAAGATATATAAGGTCTCTTTCAACGAGCAATGGCTCCTATCGCTTCACGCACCCAATTCTTTTCAAAGAATGATGACAACTGCATTTTCAGGTCTCGAACCTACTAAGGCATAATTGTACATGGATAACCTAATTGTCATCGGTTGTTCCGAAAAGCATATGATTTCCCCATCGTCTGGAAGGAGTCCTACATAATTCCTGTCCACAAAAAGGGCTCGAAATCAGATGTTTCTAATTATCGTTGTATATAAAATTTATCTGCCATTCCTAAAATCTTTGAAAAAATCATTACCTCTCAGCTGCAGCACTTTTGTAGTTCCTTGTTCTTGGAATCCCAGCACGGATTTGTAAAACGTCGCTCAGTTACTTCTAACCTCCTTGAATTTTCCTCCTTCGTAACTACTGGATTTGCTGATCAGTGACAAACTGATGTAGTTTACACTGATTTTAGTAAAGCCTTTGACTCAGTTAATCACAATCTCCTTATCCATAAACTATCTCTCCTTGGGATTCCGACTAATCTTCTCCACTGGACTAATTCTTACCTTTACAATCGTTCTCAGCGTGTCTGCTTTAACTCTTCTTTCTCTAAACCTGTTCTTGTTACATCGGGTACCTCAAGGTAGGCATCTTGGCCCCCTGTTATTTAATTTGTTCATTAATGATCTTCTTCTAGTCCTTATGTACGCTGACGATGTTAAGCTATGTTTTTCCTTTAATGACCCCACGTCTCCGTTATCTCTGCAATCGGATCTTGACGCTCTTAATATTTGGTTCCTCTTTAACGTTCTTCCACTGAACATATCAAAATTTAATATCATGACTTTCCACCGCAGCAAGCCATACCAATTTGACTACTCTATCAATAGCTTTATCTTAGAACGCTAGTTCTAAGTTAATGACCTAGGCATTATCTTTGTTCCAAATCTTTCTTTTAATTCTCATATCTCCTCCATCTCAAATAAAGCCAAAGAAGTTCTTGGTTTTGTCAAAAAATGGTCTAAGAAATTTACTGACCCTTACACCACTAAAGTCTTATACGTCTCTCTGGTCCGGCCTATCTTGTAATATGGTTCCTGCGTCTGGTCACCACATTACCAAAAATTTCAAGATATACTTGAATCCGTACAGAAACAATTCCTCAAATTCGCACTCCGTGGACTTAATTGGGACCCTGTGATACAACTCCCTTCCTATGAAAGCAGGTTGCGTCTTATTAACCTCCAATCTCTTAAGTCCCGTAGGATCTGTCATGGAGTTCTCTTTCCCCACAAGCTTCTCTCTGGTGAGGTTGAATCATCTCCCCTTATCAGTCTTATTAGTTTTGCTATCCCATCCCGTCCGACTAGGCATTACTTTCCTCTCCACCTTCAACTCTGTCTTTCTAACTACTCTGATCAGGAATCTTTCCGTAGCCTTTGCCGAAACTATAACAAATTTTTTCATCTGTTCTCCTTTGATACTAGTTCTAACATGGTCAAATCTATCCTAATGAATAATTTATTGTAATAATTTTAAATTATATCTTTAGTTTAACTTGTATCTTGCCTTAGTCTCGTAGGATACACACTTGTCATTTAATTTTTCCCCCTACAGTTTAACTGGACATTGTTAAACTTTAAAACATTTAAAACAAGAAACAAAAACATTAAAATAGCCATACGCCAAAATACTACTATGCATTCATTTTGATTAAAAAAAAATTGATTTACTTAAGTATATATTTCTGTACACTCGCATTAATTGCAATAATAAATTTCATCTAATAATTTTTATAAAATAATTTACGTTATTTTTCAAAAGAAGAGAGATGTAGTATGCGCATATATCGGGTACCCACTATACTAAGGGTACTTAGAGAATACACACTGTAACACTTTGTTTCAGTGTTTTTATAATCATAAAGTCCGAGGCATAACTGAGCGATTGTATTACGATCGCCCAAGAGTGTGTCTGGCAACAGAAGTGCAACGTCAGCATATTCCCATGGCTCGACGGCACATAGCTTTGCATGCATACATATAACTTCCCTCGCGCTCCCGGCTAGTATATATACACATACATTCTTTCTCACGCTCACGCTAACACCAGCGTCGAGCATACCATATATATAAGCTAATATATAATTCAGCCGCTGCGCTGCCGGCGACACCGACAGCGCTACTTTGCTGCTTTAGCCTTACTAGGGCAAAATAATATACATTTTGAATTCAATAAATAAAATAACTCAAACAAGATCGGATGTGGTTTTAACTCTGGTCCCTAATTACACGAGTTAGTTGCCTGACTAATGCCTGTTTTCAGTCGATTAAATCTTGGACGACGTAAACGTATTGAAAAAAGTATTCAGAATATCCACAATAATCTAACGCAAGAGATAGGTGCAGAAGTACATGAAAGCAAACGTTCCTATCATGTAGATGTTGCTGTCGACATTGGGTATGCCAGCGCCAAATCGTTCGATGCACGATGCATTCAATCGCGAATTGCAACATGAGCAAGTCGATGATCGAGATGAGGTGGCCGAAAGAGTCCGAACAAAAGTGTCGTTGTTGAATGCCGAGCAGAAGAAGGTCGTACACCTTCGCATTTTAAGGTTTTTGACGATGCTTTCTCGATGCTTCCGGGGGGACAGGCAAGAAATTCGTCATTTCGTTGATTCTGGTAACAAATCGGCCAAGATCTCAAATGACATTAGCTGTTACATCCTCTGGATTTGCTGCCACATTGTTGAGTATTTCAAAATTTCGCCCCGCCCCCTTTCGCCCACTCAACGAACGAAAATTTGTGGCATGCACAATTTTGAAGATACGAGAAAACTAAAAACGCAGAATGACCATATCTATCGAATAGTTGGATCTGGATTAAAACAGAGAATGACCATATCTATCAAATTGTTGAATCTGGATTAGATCGGATCATAAATATAACCACAAGGAAGAAAACCATTTCAAAATGCATCGTTCCCTCTCGCTCTCTCTCACACACCGGCGAGGGTGCCGTCCAGATGAGCGCCTAGATCTCAGAGACTATAAGAGCTAGAGCAACCAAACTCCTGTGATATCATTTCAGTACAGTTGTATTTCAAAATTTTGCTACGCCCCCTTCCGCCCCCACAAAGGACGAAAATACACAATTTTTAAGATACGAGAAAACCAAAAACGCAGAATCATGGAAAATAACCTTATGTACCAGATTGCCGAATCTGGATCAGGTTGGATCATTATTATAGCCAGAAAGAACAAATGAAATTTCAGTGGCCACGCCACTCTCTCGCACACATTTCCACGAGTCGTAGTAAAGACGTATTTAGATGTGGAAATGTAGAGAAGACAGATGTAAAAAACAAATGCAAACAAAAATAGAAAGGGTTCGACATAATTTTTTTTTTTTTGGCTAAAATTTAGTTTGCGAAAATGTAAAAAATTACATATATCGTGAGCTCACATAGACGCGGCTCACAACGTTCCCCCTCGTTGGTTTAAGATAAGTACATTAATTAGGCGTCATTTAAGGTATCATTAGTAAGAATCGATGGATAAACGGATAAGGTGAAGCCGTTTGACCAAATCTTCGTATGCCGAATCTAGCTGTTCTGTACCATCCCAAATGCCATTTGACCGTTACAAACACAGATTTTTGTTTTTTTTGTTTAAAAAATAAAGGTTATATGTCGACTAACGGGCTTTATCGGCAAAATTTGTCGAGCCCAGGTTTGCTTAAACGACTCTACCTTAGCCGTTTATCAATCGATTCTTACAAACGATACCTTAAACGACGCTTAATTAATGAACCTAACTAAAACATAAATTCAGGTCAAGAAATATTTTTTTTTCGACTTTTGCTGAGTTTTCGAAGTCCAAATTTTCTAAAAAAATACCGCAAAAAATGATCAAATTTGAAGTTGAAAGCTTAATAACTTCCAGACGGTAAGCTGCATGTACAATGTGTTTGGCAACGATTTAAAGCTGCATTTATCAACCAGATATAACCAACCAGATATAAGATACTTAAGTTATGTGAAAAATAGCACAACCTCTGGAAAAAAATGAAAAAAATACCAGATTAAACAAAAAAAAAATCTTTAAAAAAAAAACTACACCTAAAAACAAAACCATAATTGCTTATAAATTTGTAAATCCCGAAGTCTATAAGAAAAAGTAATTTTTGGCCACTGCGGGAAAAAAAGTTCAATTTTGTCGAGAAGTGTAATTTCTGCTGCTTCTTCTGGTCTTTCCAATCAATCCGCAGAAGATTTTCCAGTTTAATCCGCTTCGGTGCCGCGCCTTGGTTACAGAAAAAATAATAATAGAGCCGTAGCTGGTTCAGCTCTGGCTGAGATTAACGGAGTTATTTCGGAACCCCGAAAATCCGAAGTCAATCTGCGTAGTCCACTTTAACATGCAAATTAAGCATTCGCGGTGGCGATTTTTGTTTTTAAAAAGTAAAATTGCTTAACTTTATTTCACAAATTTATTGAGCTTAACAAGACTTAAAGAATTTCAGTTTCGAGGTAAATTGTTCAACCGGATAGGTATCGGCGCGAGTTTGGCGACTTTAGTTTTAGTACGACTTTTCCGTTCAGATCCAAGATCAAGACTGACTCTACTGATTCCATCTCCACATCATGAAACCCCAATGGTTCTCTTCTCGATACCATTTTCCTATAAACAAACGGACTGACTCGGATTGGTCATCCAGATCTAGAATTGTGAAATACTAAAAATGCAGAATCTGCAGAAAGCCGGGTTTTCAATTGTTTACTTGAAACCCGGGTGTTCGCTTGTTTACCCGAAAGCCGGGCGTGGGCCGAGAGTGGGCCGAGATTGTTTTTCAATTAAGGCGGGTGTGAGAAAAGTTTGTTTTCCACTTTAGGTGGGGTGTGAGAAAAGATTGCTTATAAATTATTTGGGAGCCAAAGATTGAAATCCAAAGATCGAGATTGAATCTGGGGACACCAAAGATTGTTTATAACTCTTATAAGGGACCAATGTAATTGGGTACGTTAACTCCCCCCGTTCTTTAATGTGTCGTCCCGATACATCTTGGGGTTCTGATAGAACTCTTATTTCTTCTGATAATTGCAATATATTGTTTTCAATTATATCTTGTGTGGGTTTCATGAATGCTTTAGAGTGGATTAATATGGTTAATTTGAAGCCGCAATAAAACAACGGTACTAATAAGAAAATTATTAATAATATAGTTGTTAATGGTAATCCAGTATTCCCGAATTTTATAAATGGATTTAAAATATTAACATTGTCAAAGGAAAGTAACTTATCAGTGGATTGTTCATAATCAACTAAATCAAAATTACCATATCTATGCTGCGATACGTATTTCCAAATTTTATTCTTCTCATTTACATAGGTTTTGTTATTTATTATAATTGTATCGTTGAATATGAGAAGATAAGTACCTAACAACTTAGTGTTGTTTACGTTTTTGGTGCCTGACACTAATATGGCACCATTTTCCACGAAATCTATTTCTTTGTTTTTTTCTCTTATTTTCGAGCAGTTGTCCTTAACGCCATTTAGTAAATTCGTAAAACAATTATTTTCTAAACTTATTTTCGCATAATTGTTAAATGTTTCTCCTTTGAAATTATTCATTAGATAATAACGTCCCCCGCATTCGCAAATATTGTTGCTTGTAACTAATTTTCCATCATGTTGTGAGATGGCTCTTGCATGGTATAGTTTACAAATATTATTAATTTGGGGGTATTTTATATATATAATTATTAAGTCTGCGTTTCGAACTATTTTAAAAGTTGCAATGTCAAGTAAATCTGATAACTCAACAGGCTCTTTTTCGTGCTTGTAAATGTCATCTATTTCATTTTTATTTAAAATTTTTGTATTAAGAATGTTTATTTTTGAAAGGGTTATGGTATCAATCAAGTTCAGCAGATCAAATGTAATTAATTTGAAACGATGTTTTCTTAATATTGTCTCTTCACTGAATATAACATTTTTTAATGAGTTTGATATCAATTCAATTTCCTTAAAAAATGTTGAATTTATTATAAACTGTTTATTATTAGTCGTATACAAAACGAGGGTCAATATTATTATATTTACATACATTTTCTGCAAAAATAAAAAAAAAATTCTTAATGTTTTATATTGTCTTTATGTATTATTCGGTTTCTGTTATTGATCATGATTTTGTTGTTATGATTTTGTTATGAGTTTGTTTCTTTCACCGAATTTTTTATCATAAACTACTTCACCTACTGTATAGTCTTTTCCTCTCCTATCCTTATTGTGTACCTTTAGCATTTTATTTTGAGCTGCTTTAAGTAATAATGGAACATTTTCATGTTGGATTTTATTAAATAAGATGTCATAAGGCATTTGATTTATTGTTGAATGTATTGTGAGGTTATATTCTTGCGCTGCCCTCAGTATTATTTCTGTATAGCTTGTTAAGTTTAGTTCCTCTTTAATACATCGGGCTATTTCTGTTAATGTGGAATGCACTCTTTCTACCTGGCCATTGGAAGTGCTATGCCTGGGATTAGCATAAAAAATGGTTAAATTACTTCGTTGTATGAAAGATCTAAATTGTGCTGAAGTAAAACTTGGTTCGTTATCTGTCATTATTGCAATAATTCCAATACCTTATGTTCAATATTTAGTTTATTTTGAATCTCTTTTACCACCAAATATTTTGAATAGGAATCAATACAGGTTATAAATGTCAGATTTTTGGCATAGAATATGTCTATATGTAATTGCTCACCTTCTCTTGTCGGAATGGGAGCTTCACCTATTGGAATTTTTACAGGACGTCTATTATATTTATTCTTGTTACATATCTCACAACCTTTGATATATTCTTTTAATTTTTTGTATAAGTTTGGCCAATAATACAATTTAGTTATCTGTTTGTAGTTTTCATCTAAGCCCCTGTGTGCTCTGCAATGTGTTTCTATAATTAAGGCTTTATCTTCTGGATTCTCAATATCTTGGAGGAATTTCTTCGTGAAGAGAAATTTGTTTATGAAATTATCCTTTAGTACTGTGAAGGAGCATACCCCTTCACAACGACGTAGGCCAGCGAGAAGCAACATTCGTCCTGGAGGCGAAGGGATACAGACCAGGCTGGAGCCTGCTAAGATTATTTTTATTTAATTTCTTCCCCTTTTGTTTTCTAGTTAGTAAGTCTTAATCACATAATAGGGTAAGAAAAGGAAAAAAAGGAAGTATTATTAAGCGCAGCACTAGCTGAGAGCATCACTGACAGCAAACGCAGCAGCAGAGGCCGGAGCAGAGACACGTAGCGGCAGAGGCTGGAGCAGAGACCAGCAGCAGACACCGGAGCAGAGAGCAGAGCAGAGATAACGGCAGAGACCGACAGCAGACGCCGGAGCAGAGAGCAGAGCAGAGACAACGGCAGAGACCGACAGCAGACACCGGAGCAGAGAGAAGAGAGCAGAGATCAGAGCAGAGATCACGGCAGAGACCGACAGCAGACGCCGGAGCAGAGATCAGAGCAGAGATCACGGCAGAGACCGACAGCAGACACCGGAGCAGAGAGCAGAGCAGAGATAACGGCAGAGACCGACAGCAGACACCGGAGCAGAGAGAAGAGAGCAGAGATCGGAGCAGAGATCACGGCAGAGACCAGCAGCAGACACCGGAGCAGAGAGCAGAGATCAGAGCAGAGATAACGGCAGAGACCAGCAGCAGACACCGGAGCAGAGAGCAGAGACCAGAGCAGAGATCAACGGCAGAGGCCAGCAGCAGAGACACGGAGTGAAGACAAGTGCAAAACCCACCCTCACATGCCGAAGCAAGCCACGCACGACCCAAAGAGAGCGAGCAAAAGGCACGCGACAAAAGCGCCGGGTCACGGCAGAAGCTGGGAGCAGAGGCTCGAACGGCTGGCTGAGCCAGCTGCCAAAACCATGGAGAGCGAAAGCTGCGCCAATAGCGCCCACGCACGACCCTGAGGAGAGCGAAAGCTGCGCCGAAAGCACCCACGCACGACCCAAGGAGAGCGAGAGAAAAGGCACGCGACAAAAGCGCCGGGTCGCGGCAGAAGCTGGGAGCAGAGGCTCGAACGGCTGGCTGAGCTGGCTGCCAAAAATGATGGAGATCGGGAGTGAAAATCGAGCCTCTACCAAGGGCAGTCGTGAGTGCGGAAAAAATTAAAACACCGAAAACCCAAAGCGGACAGCACGAGGTCCGCCATTTTTCTGGACCCGCGAGGAGCAGCAGCCGCCGAGAAAAGATGATGGACCAGGGCTCTACGGAGCAAGAGGGGTAAGCTGGCCTGGCGTAAGCGAGTGAGAGGGAGATAGGTGCGATGTAGGGATTAGATTTTCACACACATATGTATAGATAGATAAGCAGGCAGACAATAAATCAATGAATTAAACCAAACATCAATTATTCACATATCTATGACCATTGCCCATGAACCACCGCCAATATTCGACGCCCGATTGTTTTCACCCCTTCCCCTCTGTCATTGTACCATTAAAATATTCCATTTGCATGCCTGGGACCTCAGTCACTGGAGTTGTACGCGGATGCCACGGCTTCCACGAACTGAGCTCTCCCCCTCCTAGTAGAAAACTCCTCCTGTAGAACACCCCCCTTCCCTATCCTTGGAGACGCCAGCGAGCAAGTTTGTACGCGGACGCCACGAATTTGCGAACCTGACGCTCCCCCTTCCCCCTTGGTTTCCCTCCTTAACCTAGCCTTCCCCGTTGATGGTACAGTCGACACCACGTGCTCCGCTCCCCGTACACCGAGCCAACCCCCCCCCCCCCCCCCCCCGAGCCATGCGCCCCGCCTCCGCACGCGCCACGAGGTGCTGAACACACCCTCCCCCCCCGGGACCACGGCCCCACAACACGTGTTTTCCCCGCCGGCGGCCACAGCCAGGCCGACCGTGCTACGACCGGTCACCGTGGAGGATGCACCCCTCCCATGCCCCTGCAACCCTAACCTAGGGTAATCTGTACTAGGCGAGCCACGTGTGTCGCCGGGTGACCCTCACCCGCGCGATCCCTTCGCACTCGGGTTTCCCCCCCCTCAGTCAGAGCGAACCCCGCACCTGACACACGCCCCGATCCCTCTCTTTGGTCTAAAAATACAAATTTGCTGTATGGAAGATCGGGCCCTGGACAGACTGAGAGGCTGTACCCCGGCCTGAGACAGGAACTTCCTTACAGATGGCGCCCGAGCAGGGACTGAGAGTGGATCGAGAGGAAAGTAGTGCGGGAAAGGGAAAAGTAGAAAAGCGATCATAGAATGAGTGACAGGTGGTCGGTGGCCGCCGATGCCAGATTTTTACCCCCCCCAACCAAAATTTCAAAGCCACGACCGAAAACGCCCCGCGTCTCGCGCGACACCGGGCCTACCATACACCCCCGCCTGAGTACAGTCAGACAAACAGCATAGTAGTCACAGATCCACGTGGCCACGTAGCCCGGCCACGAAGCTGTGCCGCAAATTTAAGGGCGGACAGCCAGGAGAAGTATAGAGGAAAGAGGGTGCACCAACCTAAACTCTGGCTCAAATACAGCTGAGGCTGGTTTTTCCCCTCCCCTAGCAACAGCAACCGCGAGCTTGGAACCACGAGCCCAAACGGGACACCAGCGGGACCACGCGGTCGTAGCCAGCAGGCAACGACGGCGGACGCGCCATTAGCCACCGCGCCATTGCTGCGGATCGTGCGAAAGGGACGGCAAGTGACGCCGCGGAAATTGGCGAAACTGTACCCACGTGCATCGGTGAGCATCAGCCAGACCGCAGCAGCGGCCGCCTAGAAGCAGAGCAGAAATGGCACCTCGCCGCGCAGCGAGAGAGGCCAAAGCGACAAGACGACAAGGCGACAAGGCGACAGCGAGAACGAGCGACGATCAGGCGGCGAGACAGCACTAGAAAGCGACACGACGACAGAGAGAGGGCGCCCAGCCTCCCCGACAGAGGCAGCGGCGACACGACGACAGGGACGACGGAATCGAGAGAGGGCTGCACTCGGGCGGCCGAGCCCTCCACTCCGAAAGCTTGAACCCTCTGCCCAAAAGCTTGGCGGCGGGGGATTTAAGTGGGAGCCCAGGCCCAGGAAGGGGACTGAGGTTCGGACCTTCAACCGGGACACAACCGTCGACCAACACGACAACCAGTGAAAGCCAAGCGATTAACCGTGACAAAAACATATCCTTACCAAGGATCCCTGACTCCGCTACCGTGCCGTGAATCCTCGCGCTGTAAACCAAATCCTTTTCAAGGATCCCTGACCTACAGTGCCGGGCCGTGAACTCTCGCGCTGTAAACCAAATCCTTTGCAAGGATCCCTGACCTGCAGTACCGTGCCACGTATCCTCGCGCTGTAAACCAAATCCTTTTCAAGGATCCCTGACCTACAGTGCCGTGCCGTGAACTCTCGCGCTGTAAACCAAATCCCTTGCAAGGATCCCTGACCTGCAGTACCGTTCCACGTATCCTCGCGCCGTAACCCAAATCCTCACCGAGGATCCCTGACCTACGGTGTCGCGCCGCGTGTCCGTGCATTGTAAAGCATATCCTTTGCAAGGATCCGGGACCTACAGTGCAACGCCGCGTATCCTCGCACGGTAACCCAAATCCTGACCGAGGATCCCTGAGTCCGAGTGTCAAGCCGCGTACCGCGCCCTACCCAGTGTCACGTAGCCTCGAGACCTTCACCAGTCATCGCCGACCCGCCCGGGCAGTGCAGGCCCCGCGTCAAGAGACTCAACCCTGAGCTGGGGAATACCACCCCCAAAGGAAGGATGAACACTCGGTGGTTAAATTCCCGCCGCAAGGAGGATCTTCTGACCCTCGCCCGGGAATTTGGCCTCGATGAGGGCGGAAACTTGGATGAACTCCGCATCCGGGTTGCCGCGTTCATTACCCGTGAAGACCACCCCGAGGACATACAGGCAAGGATCGACGAACTGGACGCCCACTTCAGCAGTATTCCCAGCCCTAGGGAACCGCCCAGCCCCGCCGCTTCGCCAAAACCGGAAAGCCGAGCCAAGCAGGAGGACAGCAAGGAGGTGAAGCCGCAGCGACTCAGTCTACCAGACCAAGCGGGTACTTCTCGGACGACGGGAACCAGCCCCACCAGATCTGTGGAGAAGACGCTCGACCCACCGATCCTCGCAGGTATTCAGCAACAGAACCCACCGACGGGACCCCTGAAGATAATCATATCCGATGTGGCCAGCCCGAGTCAACCAGCAGGAATCTTGGCAATCGGACATTCCAACGCCAAAAGCGAGCCTTCGGCACACCCAAGCCGCCGCCCTCAAGCCACCCTTGCGGAACCGGTGTTCGCTCTCGAGCCACGCCACCGGCCTGAAGGACCAGGACCTCAGGCAAACCGGCAACCGACCAGTGCAATTCAACCAGCGGCCCTCGAGGGGAACCATCCAACTCATGACCGACAACTGCATCGGCCAGGGGGAGGAGGAATTTCGTACTCCCTCCTTGCAGACAAGCTCCGGAAATGGGGACTCACCTTTGACGGACATGACGACCCACTGGCATTCATCGAAAGGCTAGAAGAACGAGTCGATTCCTACGGGGGAAGCCCAGAGCAGCTACCGCGTGCCATCTCAGGACTCTTAACCGGAAGGGCGGAAGGATGGTTCCGTACCTTCCAGATGCAGGGACAGACTTGGACGGATTTCCGCAAAGAATTTCTGGACTTCTTCCTGCCCCCCAGATACTTCCAACGCTTGGAGGACACCATCCGGAGCCGGGAGCAGAAGCCCAGAGAATCTCTCCGCGACTACATGATCGCCCTTCGGTTGATGATGCAGCGCGCCAAATACACCCGAGCGCAGGAACTGGACCGGATATATGAGAATCTCCGACCGGAGTACCAAATGTACACACGCAGGCAGGACTTCCATACACTCACGGAGCTAATCCAGCTCATCTCAGCCTACGAAACCGCCCGGGAACACGATGCCCCTCACAGCGATGGATCCGGGCAAACGAACCAACCCCGAGCATCAAACGAAGACAATGGACCAACAACTCCACGAGTTGAGACCCACGAGGCATAAACGTCACCCATCCCCCGCCACCTTCGTAGAGACCGTGCGGGGTATGCAACGGGAACACCATGGACTACGTCACCCATCCCCCGCCACCTTCGTAGAGACCGTGCGGGGTATGCAACGGGAACACCATGGACTACGTCACCGATCCCCCGCCACCTTCGTAGAGACCGTGCGGGGTATGCAACGGGAACACCATGGACTACGTCACCCATCCCCCGCCACCTTCGTAGAGACCGTGCGGGGTATGCAACGGGAACACCATGGACTACGTCACCGATCCCCCGCCACCTTCGTAGAGACCGTGCGGGGTATGCAACGGGAACACCATGGACTACGTCACCCATCCCCCGCCACCTTCGTAGAGACCGTGCGGGGTATGCAACGGGAACACCATGGACTACGTCACCCATCCCCCGCCACCTTCGTAGAGACCGTGCGTCTCGTCGACCAAAGCGTCCTCCGCAGCACCACCGAGCAGGACTGGAACCTTGGCCGAGACGAGCGAACGCGCCTCGTCGACCTAAGCTCTTCCGACAACGCAACGACACCAGGCAGGGACTTTGGCCGTGACGAGCACACACGTCTCGTCGACCAAAGCGTCCTCCGCAGCACCACCGAGCAGGACTGGAACCTTGACCGAGACGAGCGAACGCGCCTCGTCGACCCAAGCTCTTCCGACAACGAAACGACACCAGGCAGGGACTTTGGCCGTGACGAGCACACACGTCTCGTCGACCAAAGCGTCTTCCGCAGCACCACCGAGCAGGACTGGAACCTTGGCCGAGACGAGCGAACGCGCCTCGTCGACCCAAGCTCTTCCGACAACGCAACGACACCAGGCAGGGACTTTGGCCGTGACGAGCACACACGTCTCGTCGACCAAAGCGTCCTCCGCAGCACCACCGAGCAGGACTGGAACCTTGGCCGAGACGAGCGAACGCGCCTCGTCGACCCAAGCTCTTCCGACAACGCAACGACACCAGGCAGGGACTTTGGCCGTGACGAGCACACACGTCTCGTCGACCAAAGCGTCCTCCGCAGCACCACCGAGCAGGACTGGAACCTTGGCCGAGACGAGCGAACGCGCCTCGTCGACCCAAGCTCTTCCGACAACGCAACGACACCAGGCAGGGACTTTGGCCGTGACGAGCACACACGTCTCGTCGACCAAAGCGTCCTCCGCAGCCCCACCGAGCAGGACTGGAACCTTGGCCGAGACGAGCGAACGCGCCTCGTCGACCCAAGCTCTTCCGACAACGCAACGACACCAGGCAGGGGCTTTGGCCGTGACGAGCACACCCGTCCCGTCGAACAAAGCGTCCACCGCAGCACCACCGAGCAGGACTGGAACCTTGGCCGAGCCGAGCGAACGCGCCTCGTCGACCCAAGCTCTTCCGACAACGCAACGACACCAGGCAGGGACTTTGGCCGTGACGAGCACACACGTCTCGTCGACCAAAGCGTCCTCCGCAGCCCCACCGAGCAGGACTGGAACCTTGGCCGAGACGAGCGAACGCGCCTCGTCGACCCAAGCTCTTCCGACAACGCAACGACACCAGGCAGGGGCTTTGGCCGTGACCAAAGAACTCCCCATAGAGCAGCAACCCCGGGCAGAAACCTTGACAGGAATGCCCTCACATGGGCCATCGAGTCAAGAACTCACCCGAGGAAAACTCAACGAGACAATACCCATCACCGGCAATAAACAGAAAACCCCGACGCTATGTCCCAACGGAGCGGGGGCTACAACCGCAGAGACCCAACAAGACAGGTCACCACGTAAGCGCAGGACTTCAGACGGACAAAGCTGTGATTTGGAGCCGACAGTTTCGGGTCTCCACAAATCGGGGAGGACAGGTTTTCATTTCAATCCGGCCCCCGAAGTAGGAAGGGAGTGTGAAGGAGCATACCCCTTCACAACGACGTAGGCCAGCGAGAAGCAACATTCGTCCTGGAGGCGAAGGGATACAGACCAGGCTGGAGCCTGCTAAGATTATTTTTATTTAATTTCTTCCCCTTTTGTTTTCTAGTTAGTAAGTCTTAATCACATAATAGGGTAAGAAAAGGAAAAAAAGGAAGTATTATTAAGCGCAGCACTAGCTGAGAGCATCACTGACAGCAAACGCAGCAGCAGAGGCCGGAGCAGAGACACGTAGCGGCAGAGGCTGGAGCAGAGACCAGCAGCAGACACCGGAGCAGAGAGCAGAGCAGAGATAACGGCAGAGACCGACAGCAGACGCCGGAGCAGAGAGCAGAGCAGAGACAACGGCAGAGACCGACAGCAGACACCGGAGCAGAGAGAAGAGAGCAGAGATCAGAGCAGAGATCACGGCAGAGACCGACAGCAGACGCCGGAGCAGAGATCAGAGCAGAGATCACGGCAGAGACCGACAGCAGACACCGGAGCAGAGAGAAGAGAGCAGAGATCGGAGCAGATATCACGGCAGAGACCAGCAGCAGACACCGGAGCAGAGAGCAGAGATCAGAGAAGAGATAACGGCAGAGACCAGCAGCAGACACCGGAGCAGAGAGCAGAGACCAGAGCAGAGATCAACGGCAGAGGCCAGCAGCAGAGACACGGAGTGAAGACAAGTGCAAAACCCACCCTCACATGCCGAAGCAAGCCACGCACGACCCAAAGAGAGCGAGCAAAAGGCACGCGACAAAAGCGCCGGGTCACGGCAGAAGCTGGGAGCAGAGGCTCGAACGGCTGGCTGAGCTGGCTGCCAAAAATGATGGAGATCGGGAGTGAAAATCGAGCCTCTACCAAGGGCAGTCGTGAGTGCGGAAAAAATTAAAACACCGAAAACCCAAAGCGGACAGCACGAGGTCCGCCATTTTTCTGGACCCGCGAGGAGCAGCAGCCGCCGAGAAAAGATGATGGACCAGGGCTCTACGGAGCAAGAGGGGTAAGCTGGCCTGGCGTAAGCGAGTGAGAGGGAGATAGGTGCGATGTAGGGATTAGATTTTCACACACATATGTATAGATAGATAAGCAGGCAGACAATAAATCAATGAATTAAACCAAACATCAATTATTCACATATCTATGACCATTGCCCATGAACCACCGCCAATATTCGACGCCCGATTGTTTTCACCCCTTCCCCTCTGTCATTGTACCATTAAAATATTCCATTTGCATGCCTGGGACCTCAGCCAGTGGAGTTGTACGCGGATGCCACGGCTTCCACGAACTGAGCTCTCCCCCTCCTAGTAGAAAACTCCTCCTGTAGAACACCCCCCTTCCCTATCCTTGGGGACGCCAGCGAGCAAGTTTGTACGCGGACGCCACGAATTTGCGAACCTGACGCTCCCCCTTCCCCCTTGGTTTCCCTCCTTAACCTAGCCTTCCCCGTTGATGGTACAGTCGACACCACGTGCTCCGCTCCCCGTACACCGAGCCAACCCCCCCCCCCCCCGAGCCATGCGCCCCGCCTCCGCACGCGCCACGAGGTGCTGAACACACCCTCCCCCCCCGGGACCACGGCCCCACAACACGTGTTTTCCCCGCCGGCGGCCACAGCCAGGCCGCCCGTGCTACGACCGGTCACCGTGGAGGATGCACCCCTCCCACGCCCCTGCAACCCTAACCTAGGGTAATCTGTACTAGGCGAGCCACGTGTGTCGCCGGGTGACCCTCACCCGCGCGATCCCTTCGCACTCGGGTTTCCCCCCCCTCAGTCAGAGCGAACCCCGCACCTGACACACGCCCCGATCCCTCTCTTTGGTCTAAAAATACAAATTTGCTGTATGGAAGATCGGGCCCTGGACAGACTGAGAGGCTGTACCCCGGCCTGAGACAGGAACTTCCTTACAGTACTTTTTAAATAACATATAGATCTTCTAATGTGCAATGTATTCCAGTGGTTAAGTTTGGCTGAATATATTCTTTTAAAATATGCAGTAAATTCTCAACTGTGTCAAATTCAATTATATGTCGGGTTTTTTTAATGAATTCTTACTAGCTCATGAACTGTGATTCTAGCTTTTGCTATGAGTAACTGTTGCTTAAACTGATTTAATGGCTTCCTGGTTTCTTGAATGATGTTTTCAAAACTGCTTTCTGCTGAATGTTGGGTATTTAAATCTGAATCTAATTCCACTTGTTCATCATCACTGTCTGTTATATGATTTATTTGAATTCGAGATAAAGCATCTGCTACTATATTGGTTGAGCCTGGTTTATATATGATCTTTGGTGCAAAACTTTCAATAAAGTAGTACCACCGTTTCATTTCTATATTTGGATTGTTCTGTGACATGGTAAAGGATAATGGTTGGTGATCTGTTGGAATTTCAATTCCACTAACTCCGTAAAAATAATTTCTTAAATTCTTCAGTGCCCACACTATTGCTAATAATTCTTTTTTTTTTGTGGCATATAGTTGCTCAGTTTTGTTTAGGGTTTTGGAAATAAATGTTATGGGATTCCCTTCTTGTGATAATACTGCACCTATTGCTATGTTTGATGCATCTGTGGTTAGAGTGAATTTTTTATTGTAATCCGGCTGTACTAATTCTATATGTGCAACTAAACTATTTTTTAAAATATTAAATGCTTCCACTGCTGTTTCATCCAGCTGTATCAAGGTTTTTTTTATGCTCTTTTTGAAATCTTTCCATTGACTCCACTTAAATACTTTGTTAGTGGTTTGGAAATTGTTGCATAGTTCCGGACGAATTTTCTATAATACCCTGTTAATCCTAGGAAACTGCGTAGCTCTCGGACATTTTTCGGAATTGGATATTTCTGTATTAATAGTGTAATAATACGGGTTTCAAATCAATTAAACATTATTAGCCTAAGGCGTTGGGGGTGGGGGGTGATTAATGATCTGTAAATTGACAGGTTTGGGGTGTGAGGAGTTTTTTAATGACCCAAAATGATCGGTAACGGGTGTGAGGAGTTTTTTTAATGACCCAAAATGATCGGTAACGGGTTGGGTTGGGGTGTGAGGAGCTTTTTAATGATCCATAATGATCGGTAACGGGTCAGGTTTGTTGGTGTGAGGAGGTAAAAAAGAGGTCACGTGTGATTGAATGTGGTAGGAGATACTTAATGACCCCATAATTAGCGGTAAATGAGATCGGGAGCTAAAAAAAGGGTCATGTGTGCCTGGAGGTGTGGAAGGTAATTAGTGACCCATAATTATCAAAAGGGTACACGTGCTCATGCGTGAGTTGTTTACAGGGTTGGCGGAGTGTGCTTGCACGATCATGTCTCTCGCGTGCTCATGTGAGTGGAGTTGGGGATAATTAATGACCCTACGATCATGTCTGTCGCGTGCTCATCTCTGACGGTGGTAAAGTAGCTGTCGTCGTCGGTGGTTTTGTTTATCAGGTACTCTTGTGTGTGAACACATTAATTGATTGATTGATTGATTGCTTTGCTTACACTCACACCTGATCAGTAGCAACCCAGATAGATCTTAGAGGCTAGATTAGATGGCACGTCACTAGATTGCTAGGGAGGGAGGGGTCCCCGCACAGAATACCTTTTTGTTAGGTACTTAAAGGGGGGGTTCTTATGGAGGGGGGAAATGCCGCACAGAATACCTTTTTGTTAGGTACTTAAAGGGGGGTTCTTATTGAGGGGGGAAATGGTATTTGGGGGAGGGTAGATGCTGATGGTGGTACCTGTTTTTTGTTTTTGTTTTTGCTACCGTTCAAAAGGAAAGAAGGTAAGAAGAAAAATGGAATAGATATTTTTGTTTTTGTTTTTCAGACAAGTATTTGTTTATTTAGAAAATTTTATTACAACTGGTTTTGTGTTTTATCAGATATGATTTTGTATGTATGTATGCATGTGTGTATGCATGTATGCAAGTGTGTATGTGTCTCTATTTTCTAGTTTTTGTAATCAAACGTTTATATAACTTGTAATATTTTGAAATTAAATCCTTAGCGTCTGCTTGGTCTCTTTTAATGTGGTGACACCGTTTATAAAATTTGCTGCGTTGATCAGGAATCCGAGTAAAATTATTACAAAACCAAAAGCAAGGTTTGAAAATTCTGTAAATTTGTACCTACTAATGAATTTATTTAAAAAAAATTGTCGATATTTCTTAAAGTACGGCATCAATTGAATTAATCCATGAATTGGCAACATATTCCACTGTGCGCACTTCGCAGTTGTTTCCACGTGTACGCATGGTACACACTATTTACAAAAGCAACGAAAGGAAAAACCCGGTTTTGGTGCACATACACATTATTTGTTGTGTGTTTGTTGTTGCTTTGCTCAAAGGCAAGAGTTAATGCGTAATGACGCACACACAAAGTCACACAAAGACACACACACACACAAATAAATATTTTCAAGCAGTCGGGGAAGCAAGAAGCCGGAAAATTTTCGTATTTCTTTCTCGTTCTCTCTACCAGAAAATCAAAGGGAGAGTAAGAGAGCAAAAAATAAAAAAAAATAATCTGTTCGGATATGACACAGTAAAAACGACAAGACCGGTTTCGTTCAGTCCGTTTTGGGAAAATAATCCGAGTCAATGATCGTATCGAATCGCTGATTCGGTCGGACCGAACATGCAGGGCTCTAGTATGAACATATGTATGCATGTGTGTATGTGCCTCTATTTTCTAGTTTTTGTAATCAAACGTTTATATGTATACATAACTTTTCATATTTTGAAATAAAATCCTTTGCGTCTGCTCGGTCTCAGACATATTATTAAATGAGTCCAATAACGAGATTTAATAAATGATTGATTTTCATATTCCTTTACAAAACAGTGAATATTTTTCAACTGTTGAGCATGATCAGAAAAATTATATGCAACAAATTTTCAATCTCCACAGCCAACAAGTACGTGCAATTTCGCACAAGCCATTGGGTAATTGCATGAATTGGGTCAGATCAGATAATAGAAATTCCCCGCTCGGTTTTTGGACTGCCTAATGTAGCTACCTTACTAATGTTGATGGGTACACCCTAAACATAAGCTAATGATTTTATATGCTCTACTGCTCTAGTTGTCCTGTCTGGTTGATCTGAGAACAGGCTGATTGGATGAGAACTGATGAGCAGCAGGTGATCGTGTCTGCCAAAAGGAGATCAGTAGAAAGAAGAATATTGTTAATTTTATTAACAATATCTGTATGTAGGGAGGATTGATTTGAATACAAATATTTTCATACAAATTCTTGAATTTTTATAAACATAGTTTAGTTAAAAACAACACAGGTGCTCGTGCATGCCGATGGTTGGTTGCGCATGCGTATGAGATTGCTAGTGTTTGGGAGGCGGTGTGTATATATGGAAATAGGTATGAGCTGTGTGAGTGTTGCGCATTGGTATGAAGGTGGTTGGTGTTTAGCTGCTTAGGTGTTCAGGGGAGAGTAAGTAAACATCAAAATAGGTAGGTGGTGTGGGTGTAAACGCTACCGATTAATTTAGTAATGATATGCTGCTGCTGCTGCAGCTATTGTACCTTTTGGAGGAATGTTTTGAGCATGTGCGCTTGCGCATTAGTCATTGAGTTGTTAAATTAAATGTATAAGTGACTGGCTAATTGAATGAAGTGGGTCAGATCAGATAATAGAAATTCCTCAGCTCGTTTTAGGAAGAGCCTAATGCTCTCTTTTCCACATACTAATGTTTTAGGAAAAGCCCAATAATATGCTAGATGCTCTGGCTGTTCTAGTCGAGTAAATCAGAGAACAGGTTTATTGAATGATCATTGTGTTGACAAGCCACAGCATAAATTATATATTGGAATCTCATCTTTGGTACCTCGCCAGCTTGATAGGGAGGGAATTCCCATAGAATACCTGTTTGCCTTTCTAAAGGAAATCATTAGAAGGAAGAGGGACGGATGTTCCTAACAATAACAGATGTTGGGAAGCAGATTTGGTTTTACCTGTTTATTCAAATGGAAAAAGTAGTCATTTCCCTGTAAATAATTGTTTATTTTAAAAATTGTATTAAATTTATGACAAGTATGAACATGTCTATGAAGTAGTATATTCTGGCTCAATTTGTAGCTGGGATTGAAAGAACAAAGAACAAAAGAATTTTCAAAAGTGGGGTGTTTGCTATTTCTGTTCCTTCTAGTGTTATTTCTGGTTTGGATACGCTACAGGTGCTGGAACAGGTACAGTACAGGTAAAGGTACAGGGCTGATACACGAGCTGTCTTAGTTAATACAGGAGCTGATACAGGAGCTGTTTAGCTGATACACGAGTTGATGTACCTGTTAAAAGATTTGTTGTAGTTGATATTTTAGTTGTTTCTGGAGCTGTTGTACCTGGTTCTGGAGCTGGTGTAGCTGATGCAGGAGCTGTTTCTGCTGGTGTTGATCCTTTTACTCCTGTTCCTGTTCACATTGTTGTTTTTTTACTCGTGAAGGTCTTTCAAATTGAACTAAAGGTATCCTTGAGTTATCTTCTTTTTGTGCCCTCATAATTAAATAAACCTCATAATTTCACTCACTCATACCAAGCGCATAAGCTGCTCCATACGAAAACATCAAAACACTTATTTTGTATTATGCATAGCCTATCTAATCGCACTACAACCGCTTCGTTATTAATTACACCACTAAGTGAAATTTCAGGCGTACCCTCTAAATCGAATAAATAGCCATGCTTTCTATCAAAGGCTAACATTTTATCATAGATTTCACTCTTATCGTTAACATTTATGCTTTCAAAATAATTTTTCAATTCCCAATTCCTATTCTTGCCTTTTCTATTTCAGGCAGGTATTGCAATATGCTGGGAATAATCATACCCCTTTTATAATTATCCTGCTGATTTTGTTAAACCTGGTGGAAGCAAAGTAGTCACGTTTTATATAAATATGGTAGTGCAGTTTGGATTTAAACATGATATTTCTGTTTCTCCTTTAAATATCGCACACAAGTTTCTCTGCTTCTTTTCATATGGTGCTCCACATGAAGTTATCAGGTCATACCAAGAACCCTTTTATTTTGGATCTTTGCTTAAAAGGTACAGCTCATCTTTAGGGCGTGTGAGTGCAACATAAAGCAGACAATGATTATCACCACAATGGCACTCCTGCCTGATCACAAATGATGCTCCCACTATTTCTTAAAGTTGTGTTTGTATCCACTGAGAGCACTACCGGAGCTTGCAAACCTTTTTGCTTTTTAATTGTCATTATTCATACAGCATTACACCCTGATTCAATATCATCCTTGATCTCTGGGTTATTCGATTTTACCCTTTGTAGAAATGTTTGAAGTGACGTCGTATTTTCATGTTCAAATTGCAATAATTAATTCATTAACTCATCTATAATTTTAAAACACTTAACACCCAGCCTTGAAGCAAATTTCTTCTTACCTGCACGAAGTATATGTGTAAATACTAAAAGAGAAGATTCTATAGTAGAAACATTTAGAATATCATTTAATCCATCATAAATAACTTGGGAGTAATCCTTCAGTCTTTCCCATAAAGATTGTTTTTGCGGTTGTATGCGATATTAAATAAATAACGATAACTTTAAAGAG
Source organism: Drosophila helvetica (assembly GCA_963969585.1). Classification (NCBI taxonomy): domain Eukaryota; kingdom Metazoa; phylum Arthropoda; class Insecta; order Diptera; family Drosophilidae; genus Drosophila; species Drosophila helvetica. The sequence continues at coordinate 39,987,550 of OZ018402.1, read as the reverse complement.
TTTGCCAAAGCTAAAAAATTTGGTGAAAGAATTAAAAATGCAGTCAAGGCTATCAAATCTTGCACTGCTATCTAATCCATATTTCTGAAATAACCCCTACCAATAACGGGTATGTTCGCTTTAAATTGGCCAAATTTCTTCATATCCATTATCGCATTATTATTGAAGGATATTTGTTCTTGAGAGTTGTAAAATATTCTATCTACGAACGCTAAAGTTTCCGGAGTGGATCTAAATGATTTCTCAAGTTGGCATGATATCCAATCTATCCCGGCAGTTTTTAAACAAATATATTCCTGTATATAATTGAATACATTAGTGATGATTTTCTCCCTGAAATCTGCAGATAGACTGCTTTGCATCTCCCACTAAAAAGCCAGGTATGTTTTTCCTTGCCATCATCAAACATTTCATCATGTAGGGTTGTTAAAATCATCCATTGGCTTACACTATTTTCCTGCGCTTTGTCAACTAGAATATTGTCTATTTTTTTGATTTTTGATTTATTGAAGTTAAGCGTTTTTTTTTTATTTTTTCACTGTTATATAAATCAGTGTATATCTTAGATATATTGAGCAATCTGCTAGTTCATTTAAATATTTTTTACACGTTTATATTTATATGATATAGGAAAATATTATTTTTTGTACTTGTTTTTATTAATTCTTCTGCATTTGGAAATTCTTCTAGCTTGATTTTTATGATAACGGATGAAACGTTTTTTGTTTTTATCTCATTTATTTAAATCTGATTTTATGGATACTTTAGGTAAATCTGCCCATATGATATCATTCCAGTACGTTACGCTGGAGTATATTTGTTTTTTTTTCTGGATCCCAGTATCAAGGATGACATAGGGTTTTGCAATATTGCACCAACTAATTTTGGTCTATTTTGATTCCTTCACTTAATATCTCAGCGAATTTTTATTTTTTTTTTAAATCGAAAATTTCATTTGGTGCATTAAGCTTATTTAGTATATATTCCAAGTCATTTGTATCGCTTCATTGTGGAGAGTTTTATCAAAAACTATAGGATGAAGTTCTTTACATTCGTTCGTTGTGCAGCTGGGGACAATACCAGTTTCTATAGGAAAGATTGAGATTAGTTTATGACAAAAAGCATGTATAGTTTGTATTGTTACACTTAGACCTTCCGATTCAGAAAAAAGCCTTCATCCCGTATCTATCAGGATTTTTGTTTTACCTGTACCAGCCGTATATGTATGTATGTACGTTATGGAAATTAAATAGATTTAAGTGCTCAGCAAGCATAGATAGTAGGCCAGTCTTTGTTAAAGGCATTGAAGAAAAATATTGTGCTTATAAAACCTAAAGAAAAGTTTTTAAGTACAAAATAGGTATTTTTAAGATATTCGAAAGGTTTTTCTCAATCAATTGATTGGCATGAAGACGCTGATTTGCTAAAGCTTCTTAAAGAGACAAGAAAGTATCTTCAAGAGACTGCAATAAGCATTTTTTCCTGATATAGAATAAGTTTTATCAGCACTTAAGCCCCAAAAAGGATGCATATTTGCCAGAATGTCAGGTAGTACTGGGAATGTAATACACAATTAATAGTTTGATGATATGGATATATGTATGTAACTCCCTCAGTTTCTAAGTATAGAAACTTAATAAGCGCTTATCAAAACGGAAAATTATTGGTGAGTGACAAAGAATACTATGGCTCAATAGTGGTTTACCCTAAAAAGTGATTGAACTTAGTGAATTTTACGTACATAAAGAGAATATTTTGAACATTTTTAAAGTGCAAAAGGAACCTAATCCCTCGATTAAATCTTATTTTATGGTACAAAAAGGCCTAAACGTTGAGTTTATGACAACAGATGCAGCGTTCAGGACCTATAATATTATAATATCGGAATATAGGTTTATTATCGCTTATCTTTTGACAATGTAACATGTTTGAATTATTTACACAGAGCCTTTTCATTACTAGCTTAGCTGCAGTGCCTTAGGGTCATTTATGATATGGCAGAGGTTATCATAACTGGGTGAGAGCAAAGACAATATAAATAGTATTTATATTGTCTTTGGTGATAGTTTATCTCATCCTTCCTTTCTTGGCATTGCACTTTCTCTGATTTTTAAGATAAGCCCATCAATAAGGAAAGCAGGACACAAGACTCAAAAAGTGAGTCAAGTGCATCGTAGAAAATGTTTGTGCCTATCGTAACGTCAGTGCACAAATACAAAGCGGACCAATAAAAATTCCTAATTATGTTATTAAGCTTCGCTGTCAAGTAAGCCGTCTATAAAGTCATGTCTTACCGAAGACCAAACAGTTCCTGGTAAGTTGAAGTCAGCAAGAACTATCATATGATCTTTATCAGAAAGCGAAGAAGAAACAGTGTTTAAGGCGGACAAGTGCGGCTCGTAAATTGCGATATCCGTAGAAGGTGGAATTTGCGAGCATGTAATAAAAACTGAAAGAGTGGGAAGAATCAGTTTTACACACAGGAATTCCAGTTCTTGTTGAATCTGGACTGTAAACTGTTCCGACGTGAAGTAAGAGTCCACTGCAATCAGAACCCTACCTGCATGCGAGACGAACGGTCATTCCTAAAGGTTGTGTACTGACCTGCCAAAACTTCAGAATTGAGAATTTCCGGCTTTAACCAGGTCTCGGTGAAAACAATTACTTGGGATGCAATTGCAACGCTATCCCGATACAGAGTGCAGAGCTTACTACGCAAGCCTCTAACATTCTGGTAGGTGATTAAGAGAGAGGAAGTTAGTTTTTTTTGGACGGGTGGAGGTAGACTGGGAAGATGAGGATGGAGAATTAATTTAGTATTAATTTCTTTAAGCTTTAATAGATTATGTTCTGCTGATACTATACTAAAAATTGTAACCAATATACATAGATTTATCATCAAGTTTAATACTGATGTACGTATTATTAATTCACTATTTGATGACACATTAACTCTTGATCAAGGTGACATAATATTGATTTTTCTAAATTCTATATTACTGTTACTGTTTTATTAATATTTAGGTTGCGTTAATGGTTAGTGCTTTGAATTAATCAAATCCTTGCCCTAGTAGATGGAATTAATTAATCAAAATTAGTTACCTTAGCTAATTTTGTCGCGCTAATTTATAAACAAATTTTGATATTTTTTTTAAGATTCTTCTTCACATATCGTGCTAACCGCTTGCTGAATTAAAGAGTCGATAACTTCTTCATAGGATTTCTCCATCTACCATACCAAAACTTTGACCAGCCTTTAGGGAACTGCTCTTCTTAACGCTCCCGCCCAGAATTTTTTCAATTTCAAGCTGACCATCTTCTTTTTAGTATTTATATTTTACTAATATGTCATGGAAATCGTATAGATATGAAGTATGCTTTTCACAGTTTACTCATCTTTATTATTGTTTTTTGTGTAATTATAATAGTAGCTAGAGCTCATGTTTCTGCTCTTGTCAATGTTTCTGACAGCTAATCATTATGAATTTTTCATTATAAATTACAGCAAATATTAAAGATATTCATATCAGACTTTATTTGTAACAATGCATGCTGCAGTCAATGTGCATGTACCGCAATCAATAATATTAAAAATGAAAACTGTTTAGCAGTGAAATCAAATTCAGTATATATTCTATTCACAGAGCTTTTGCAGTTACTGTGTTCCTCCCTTTCCCACAAACTTTTCTAGATTTATTATCACTTTAAGCAATAGAAAAACAAGTATAGAAATCAGGTATCAAGGGCGCAGGTATTAAAGTTATGTGATAATCCACCAGCATTAAGCCTTGCAAAAAGACTTGTGAAAATGGGGGTGGATGCGTTGAAATGAAATGGTAATATTTGGTAAATGGTAACGGCTGTTAAATAGGAAGATTATTTGTATGCACTAATGAGTCAATTGCTCACAAAAATTTTAAATAAGCGTTTATCAGATCATCTGTACGTAGTGCAGTACCTTCTGTATAGCTAAGTCCTGATTTTACAGTTATTCAAGTAATCAATAACATCAATAACAAATAAAACAAGTGATGATTTTAGAAAATGTCAAAAATAAGTTATTGAAAAAAGGTTAAATTTCAAAAGAAGATTGTCAGATTGAAATAGAAAAAATTATGGGCGGGAGCGTTAAGAAGAGCAGTATTTAAGGGAGATATTGAAACAGGTTCCCTAAAGGCTGGTCAAAGTTTTGTTATGGTAAATGGAGAAATCCTATGAAGAAGTTATCGACTCTTTAATTCAGCAAGCGGTTAGCGCGATATGTGAAGAAGAATCTTAAAAAAAATATCAATATTTTTTTATAAATTAGCGCGACAAAACCTAAATATTAATAAAACAGTAACAGTAATATAGAATTTAGAAAAATCAATATTATGTCACATTGATCAAGAGTTAATGTGTCATCAAATAGTGAATTAATAATACGTACATCAGGATTAAACTTGATGATAAATCTATGTATATTTGTTAAAATTTGTAGTATAGTATCAGCAGAATATAATCTATTAAAGCTTAAAGAAATTAATACTAAATTAATTCTCCATCCTCATCTTCCCAGTCTACCTCCACCCGTCCAAAAAAAAACTAACTTCCTCTCTCTTAATCACCTACCAGAATGTTAGAGCCTTGCGTAGTAAGCTCTGCACTCTGTATCGGCGTTGCACTTGCATCCCATGTAATTGTGTTCACCGAGACCTGGTTAAAGCCGGAAATTCTCAGTTCTGAAGTTTTGGCAGAACGGTACACAACCTTTAGGAATGACCGTTCATCTCGCATGCAGGTGGGGTTCTGATTGCAGTTCACGTCGGAACATTTTACAGTCCAGATTCAACAAGAACTGGAATTCCTGTGTGTAAAACTGATTCTTCCCACTCTTTCAGTTTTTATTACATGCTCGCATATTCCACTTTCTACGGATATCGCAATTTACGAGCCGCACTTGTCCGCCTTAAACACTGTTTCTTCCTCGCTTTCTGATCATATGATAGTTCTTGCTGACTTCAACTTACCAGGAACTGTTTGGTCTTCGGTAAGCGAGTCTGATAACCTAGTGCCCATGTCACGACATGACTTTATAGACGGCTTACTTGACAGCGAAGCTTAATAACATAATTAGGAATTTTTATTGGTCCGCTTTGTATTTGTGCACTGACGTTACGATAGGCACAAACATTTTCTACGATGCACTTGACTCACTTTTTGAGTCTTGTGTCCTGCTTTCCTTATTGATGGGCTTATCTTAAAAATCAGAGAAAGTGCAATGCCAAGAAAGGAAGGATGAGATAAACTATCACCAAAGACAATATAAATACTATTTATATTGTCTTTGCTCTCACCCAGTTATGATAACCTCTGCCATATCATAAATGACCCTAAGGCACTGCAGCTAAGCTAGTAATGAAAAGGCTCTGTGTAAATAATTCAAACATGTTACATTGTCAAAAGATAAGCGATAATAAACCTATATTCCGATATTATAATATTATAGGTCCTGAACGCTGCATCTGTTGTCATAAACTCAACGTTTAGGCCTTTTTGTACCATAAAATAAGATTTAATCGAGGGATTAGGTTCCTTTTGCACTTTAAAAATGTTCAAAATATTCTCTTTATGTACGTAAAATTCACTAAGTTCAATCACTTTTTAGGGTAAACCACTATTGAGCCATAGTATTCTTTGTCACTCACCAATAATTTTCCGTTTTGATAAGCGCTTATTAAGTTTCTATACTTAGAAACTGAGGGAGTTACATACATATATCCATATCATCAAACTATTAATTGTGTATTACATTCCCAGTACTACCTGACATTCTGGCAAATATGCATCCTTTTTGGGGCTTAAGTGCTGATAAAACTTATTCTATATCAGGAAAAAATGCTTATTGCAGTCTCTTGAAGATACTTTCTTGTCTCTTTAAGAAGCTTTAGCAAATCAGCGTCTTCATGCCAATCAATTGATTGAGAAAAACCTTTCGAATATCTTAAAAATACCTATTTTGTACTTAAAAACTTTTCTTTAGGTTTTATAAGCACAATATTTTTCTTCAATGCCTTTAACAAAGACTGGCCTACTATCTATGCTTGCTGAGCACTTAAATCTATTTAATTTCCATAACGTACATACATACATATACGGCTGGTACAGGTAAAACAAAAATCCTGATAGATACGGGATGAAGGCTTTTTTCTGAATCGGAAGGTCTAAGTGTAACAATACAAACTATACATGCTTTTTGTCATAAACTAATCTCAATCTTTCCTATAGAAACTGGTATTGTCCCCAGCTGCACAACGAACGAATGTAAAGAACTGCATCCTATAGTTTTTGATAAAATTCTCCACAATGAAGCGATACAAGATGATACTTTATGTATGAAGAGAACAGCAAATGACTTGGAATATATAAAAAATAAGCTTAATGCACCAAATGAAATTTTCGATTTAAAAAATAAATAAAAATTTTGAGATATTAAGTGAAGGAATCAAAATAGACCAAAATTAGTTGGTGCAATATTGCAAAACCCTATGTCATCCTTGATACTGGGATCCAGAAAAAAAACAAATATACTCCAGCGTAACGTACTGGAATGATATCATATGGGCAGATTTACCTAAAGTATCCATAAAATCGGCTGGCAAGAAACCCTCTAGCTGAACCCTCCCCGAGGGTGCCGGCTGGGCAATGGGCACTGCATTATCCCGGACAAGGGTAATGCATTGTCGCTTGCTCTGTCCGAGGCAATGCAGTGTCTAGCTAAGGCAATGATTCAGCGTCCTCTCGATCTCGAGTCGGGGGAGCTGGGTCAGAGCCATGGCTAGAGGTGCCTGGCGGTCAGGCCTAAAACGCTAGGGGGTGGCTCCCCCAAAAAACATTAGCCGCATGGACCTTCGGGCCAACCATGGAGGGGACAAAAGAGAAAGCAAGAGTTGGGATGTCAACCCAAACGTCGGTGGGAAGCGTGGCTGCTACCACCGGCGGGCACGGAGAGGAGCAATCCTCTCTGCGTGTCGCCAGCGGTCACACCTCTGAAGGGACGGGAGCAGGTCACGTTAGTTGTAATACTACTGCCGGAAAAATTGGCTGTAGGATAAGCCGCGCAGGTGCCGTAGTCGAGACCGACTCGGACCTGGAGAGCGTGCTGTCCATCAGCAAAACTGAAGAGGAATGCCTTCTCCGCTCGCCTGAACCAGGTTCCAGCTCCCCGCGTAGGGAAGGGCCGAAGCGTTCGAGGGAGGGGATGAGGGCAAAAGCTCAGTAAAAGGCGGCCCTGAAGATTTTTAGCAGGCTACAAGGCAAGGCAGATATCTCCCCGGAGGAGAAATCCAAGCTAGCTTGGGCCGAGCTGAAGGTGGAAGAGGGCCGTAGATACTACGCACGGTTGCCTCAAATGAAGGCTTCCACTAGTGAACACGCAAATAAGGTGGAGGAGTTGCTAGCTACCAAGAGTCAGCGCTCGACCGACAACACCGCCACCCCGGTAGGCAAGCGGCAGCGCGGGCCCAAGAGAGCGGAACCATCCCCACCACCACCGAAAACGGCGAAGCAGAGGTCTGTCAATGCTTCAAAGGTCAGCGATGTGTCCAAGAGACACCTGATCGTAGCTCTCATCGACAGACGTGATGAGAACGGGAAGATGACGGCGGCGCAGTGGAAACTGGTCCACGCACGGCTCGTCGACTCCCTGCTTGCACGGATGGAGGAAGACTCCACAGTGCCCATGCCCACTTTTGATGGCGCTGGATGGCTGAATGGGGTAAAAATCCTGAAATGCAATGACGACCCGACGCTGAGGTGGCTGACGCAGACGGTCTGCCAATTGGAGGCGTTGTGGGAGGGGGCCAAGCTGGAGGTGGTGGACAGGGAGCTAATCCCGTCCATTCCAAAGGCGAAGGTACTCTTCCCCATCGTCATCCAAGGAGACCGCGCGCTGAAGCTCCTTCAGCGTCACAACCCGGACATACCAACCGCAGACTGAAAGGTACTGCACGCTGGTAGCCCACTACCCAACGAGGGGGGCCAGCATGTGATCCTCCAGATCAACAAAGACGCAGAGGACGTCCTTTACCCCAGATACGGGAAAATGGCGTGGGGCATGGGCAGTGTGTACCTGCGCCTCAAGAAGCGCCGCCCCGAAGACACAGACACACACACCCTGCAGGCAGGCGAGGTGGAGAAGGACCTCGGTCTAGACATCATCGTGAAGGCCGCCCAGGGTCTGGCTCTTGAAGACTCCCAGGAAGATGAGGACGGTGACCTGACGATTACAGTCAACCCGTCGTATGCAGTTGAGCCAGCCGCCCATGAAACTGAGTGTGCTGCAAATCAACCTGCATAAAGGCAAAGTAGCATTGGCGGAGCTGCTCATAGCCATGGAGGAAGGGCCCGCTGACATAGCTTTGGTCCAACATCGGTAAGCAGGAATAGAACCGTCGTACTAGTACGAAAGGGAATCCACGCTTACCTTATGTCTCATTAAAGCACAGACGACCTGACAGTAGTGATGCTGGAGAGTGAGGAGAAGCGCCTTCTGGTAGCCTCCTGCTACATCGCACACGACAGGCCCGCACCACCTGAAGAACTAAGGAGTCTGGTGGAAAAAGCCGACTCCAAAGACCAGCAACTCATCATTGGTACGGACGCCAATGCCCACCACAGTGTGTGGGGAAGCCCCGATATCAATGACCGAGGTGAGTCACTCCTAGACTTTATATTATCAAATAACATAGATGTAGCAAACGTGGGAGAGGACTACACATACGTAGGTCCCACCTCGTCCAACGTGCTAGATCTAACCCTCGTAACAGGAAAGAGTACCTTGGTATCTGGATGGAGAGTCCTCGAAAGACCATCCTTCTCGGACCATAAGTACATTCAGTTCAAGTGCGAATTCAAATACACTCCGAAGGTGACAGTCTTCAGGAACCCCCGGAACACAAACTGGGAGAAGTTCAGGAAGACCGTTACCTCGAAGCTCGCGAATCCGGGAATAGTGAAATCCGCGGAAGACATAGAGAAGTCCTTGGAGACCCTCTCCAAGGAACTTCTGTCTGCCTACCAAGGAGCATGCCCGCCATCAAGAACGAGAAAGAGGACCAAACCACTCTGGTGGAATAGGGACCTCTCCCTCAAGAGAAATAATCTCAGGGAACTCTTCAAACTCGCCAGAGTAGCGAATGAGGAGATCATCAATGAGGAATACAAAACACTACTCAGAGACTACAAGAAGGAGGAACTTCTGCTCGAACATCGAGAAAGTGCCTGAAACAGCAACACTCAGGAAGCTGCTCTCGAAGCAGCCCACCATACAGAGTCAGCTACAATTAAATAACGGACAGTGGTCAGAAGACAGCGAAGAGGCTCTGACAGCACTAATGGAGGCCCACTTCCTGGGATGCACCGAGGTCACTGATGCTGAAACGCATCAGGACCTAGCAACCGAGGGACAAACACCTCCGACAGATCTAATAACCCACAAGAAGATCCAATGGGCCATAGACTCCTTTGCGGGCATCAAAGCACCTGGACTGGACGGAATATTCCCAGCCATGTTGCAGGCGACCAAAGAGACGATCATCCCATGGCTCTTCGCAATATACTCGGCATGTCTAAGTACAGGCTATATCCCTATCCAATGGAGAACGGCTAGAGTTGTCTTCCTCCCAAAGGAAGGAAAGTGCAGCCATGCTAGTCCCAAGGACTACAGACCGATAAGCCTTACCTCTTTTATGCTAAAAACACTGGAAAAGCTTCTGGACGGATACATCAGGAAGGAGGTGGGAGGACTGATGTCAACCAACCAGCACGCTTATACCAAAGGGAAATCGGTGGAAACAGCTCTACATTCACTAGTAGCTACCATCGAGAAGGCTCTCAACAATAAAAAGTATGCACTAGGAGTATTCGTAGATATATCCGGAGCATTTAACAACGTAGCCACGAACGCAATAATGGATCGCCTTGAAGCGACCCACACACACCAAGCAATCAACCTATGGAAAAAGAACCTCCTGAGTTGTAGACGGGTGCAATCTGAGTGGGGCACCGCTTCCACGGTAAAGGGAGCGCATAGAGGCACACCTCAAGGTGGAGTCTTGTCGCCCCTCCTGTGGAATCAGGTGGTCGACGACCTCATCAAGAGATTCGAGAGGAAGGCCCCAAAAATAACAGCTCATGCAGACGACATAAGCATAATTATTACGGGCGTATGTCCATCGACTCTCAGCTCCATAATGGAACGAACACTCAGGGAGATATGCGAGTGGGCGGACGAAGTAGGACTCGATATCAACGCGGACAAGACGGACCTCGTCCTCTTTACAAAGAGGTACAAGGTACCGGCATGGATCCCCCTAACAATCAACCAAACAAGGCTAACCCCGAAAACACAGGTCAAATACCTCGGCACAGTACTGGATAGCAAACTGGCATGGAAACCCAATGTAGTGGAAAGGGTGAAGAAGGCCACCATTGCGCTTTATGCATCCAAGAAGATGCTTAGCAGCACATGGGGCCTGTCACCCGCCCTAATGATTTGGATCTACATCTCGGTGGTGCGACCAACTCTGCTGTATGGAGTCCTAGTGTGGTGGCAAGCAACTGAGAAGAAGACGTACCACAAGCTTATGGAAAGGACCCAGCGACAGGCTTTGCTATGTATCACAGGGGCGCTGAGGTCAACCCCAACTATAGCACTCGAAACCATACTCGGGATCGATCCCCTCGACATCCACGCTCGGCTGACTGCGGGTAAAGCAGCACAGCGACTTATCGCATCGGGGAACATGTCACCCCAAGGATACGGGCACAGTTCAATTGGGAGGAACATGACCAGTCATACAGACTACATGACCCCCCAAACTTGCCTAGAGGTCAAAACCAACACATTTTTGGGACCCAAAGACTGGAAAAAGGGACGGGACCAGACTCAACACCTCAACATATATACTGACGGCTCCAAGATGGACGGAGGAGTAGGAGCGGGCTTATATTGTACAAACCCCGAAATAAGGGTGTCATATAGGCTACCAGACCGATGCAGCATATTCCAGGCGGAAGTTTTCGCTATCAAGAAGGCAGCAGAGGTCGCTCAGCAAATAGAGCGACCACACAACGTGGTGAACATATTCGTCGATAGCCAAGCAGCGATAAAATCCATGCAGTCGTTCGCAGTCGGCTCCAGAAGTGTCCTGGCAAGCAGGGAGGCATTAGACTCACTATGCACGACAGATTCAGTGCGAATCTACTGGGTTCCCAGCCACCAGCGCATCGAAGGAAACGAGGCTGCGGACATTCTGGCTAAGGAAAGCGTTGGGCTGACGAGCGAAAGAATCGAAAACGTGCCTATCTCCCTTAGAACGTTACAAAGCGATCTAGAGAAGCAGGCCGCCCTACAAACCAAGAACAGATGGAGGAACGCAACCACCTGCAGAACCTCGAGAACCATGTGCAAGGAGCGCAATGAAAAGCTAGCTCACTATCTACTGCATCTTCCACGGAAAGACTGTAGACTGATAGTGGGAATACTCACAGGTCACTGTCTGGCTGCGGCGCACGCGGCCAAGCTAGGCATTACCAACATAGACAGCTGTAGGAAATGCGATGAATCCGGGGCTATCGAAACCCTGGAACATCTCATCTGCAACTGCCCGGCTCTTTCACGGGCAAGGACAAGATACCTAGGCGCACCGGAGATGGCATCACTAGAAGATGCCTCCAAGAGGACGCCGAGGGAATTACTTGCCTTTGCTAAACACACCTCGATACTCGAGGACTTCCAAATCTCAGCACTACCCCCGTAAAGGTCCATCTACATCCGGATCACTAAGGGCCAGACTGGCCTATGAAAGTCCCCGCTGAGGGACGTCCGGGTTAACCTAACCAAACCTATCCATAAAATCAGATTTAAATAAATGAGATAAAAAAAAAAAACGTTTCATCCGGTTTCATAAAAATCAAGCCAGAAGAATTTCCAAATGCAGAAGAATTAATAAATTAAAGTACAAAAAATAATATTTTCCTATATCATATAAATATAAACGTGTAAAAAATATTTAAATGAATGAAGCAGATTGCTCAATATATCTAAGATATACACTGATTTATATAACAGTGAAAAATACATCAAATACATCAATACATCAAAAATAAAAAAAATAGACAATATTCTAGTTGACAAAGCGCAGGAAAATAGTGTAAGCCAATGGATGATTTTAACAACCCTACATGATGAAATGTTTGATGATGGCAAGGAAAAAAATACCTGGCTTTTTAGTGGGAGATGCAAAGCAGTCTATCTGCAGATTTCAGGGAGAAAATCATCACTAATGTATTCAATTATACACAGGAATATATTTGTTTAAAAACTGCCGATATAGATTGGATATCCTGCCAACTTGAGAAATCATTTAGATCAACTCCGGAAACTTTAGCGTTCGTAGATAGAATATTTTACAACTCTCAACAACAAATATCCTTCAATAATAATGCGATAAAACATATTCCGCACAGGAAAAATTTGGCCAATTTAAAAATTAAACTAGCAGGTAAAGAGAGTATATCTCTTTGTGAAAAGAGAACACTCGAATGTATTTGAGATGCGCAATAAAGCTTCAACGACAAACTTGCCATCAGAAACTGAGGTATGCCTCTTGGGTTAGTTACCCTGATACCAGGTAGGCTACTAGCTCAAGCAATATTTAAAACAAAAATCCATAACTGGTTAAGTGAGAACCGTATTTTGGTTGCTAGAGATCGTCATATAAAACCAAAAGACATCATGACTTTGATCAGACAACGAAATGTTTTAGTTGATTATTTCATGAGCGAACTTAAAAAAGCGAACATACCGGTTATTGGTAGGGGTTATTTCAGAAATATGGATTAGATAGCAGTGCAAGATTTGATAGCCTTAACTGCATTTTTAATTCTTTCACCAAATTTTTTTATTTCTTGCAAACTTTTTAAAGTCATTGTTATTTATTTAATATCGCATACAACCGCAGAAACAATCTTTATGGGAAAGACTGAAGGATTACTCCCAAGTTATTTATGATGGATTAAATGATATTTTAAATGTTTCTACTATAGAATCTTCTCTTTTAGTATTTACACATATACTTCGTGCAGGTAAGAAGAAATTTGCTTCAAGGCTGGGTGTTAAGTGTTTTAAAATTATAGATGAGTTAATGAATTAATTATTGCAATTTGAACATGAAAATACGACGTCACTTCAAACATTTCTACAAAGGGTAAAATCGAATAACCCAGAGATCAAGGATGATATTGAATCAGGGTGTAATGCTGTATGAATAATGACAATTAAAAAGCAAAAAGGTTTGCAAGCTCCGGTAGTGCTCTCAGTGGATACAAACACAACTTTAAGAAATAGTGGGAGCATCATTTGTGATCAGGCAGGAGTGCCATTTTGGTGATAATCATTATAACAAATGTCTGCTTTATGTTGCACTCACACGCCCTAAAGATGAGCTGTACCTTTTAAGCAAAGATCCAAAATAAAAGGGTTCTTGGTATGACCTGATAACTTCATGTGGAGCACCATATGAAAAGAAGCAGAGAAACTTGTGTGCGATATTTAAAGGAGAAACAGAAATATCATGTTTAAATCCAAACTGCACTACCATATTTATATAAAACGTGACTACTTTGCTTCCACCAGGTTTAACAAAATCAGCAGGATAATTATAAAAGGGGTATGATTATTCCCAGCATATTGCAATACCTGCCTGAAATAGAAAAGGCAAGAAGAGGAATTGGGAATTGAAAAATTATTTTGAAAGCATAAATGTTAACGATAAGAGTGAAATCTATGATAAAATGTTAGCCTTTGATAGAAAGCATGGCTATTTATTCGATTTAGAGGGTACGCCTGAAATTTCACTTAGTGGTGTAATTAATAACGAAGCGGTTGTAGTGCGATTAGATAGGCTATGCATAATACAAAATAAGTGTTTTGATGTTTTCGTATGGAGCAGCTTATGCGCTTGGTATGAGTGAGTGAAATTATGAGGTTTATTTAATTATGAGGGCACAAAAAGAAGATAACTCAAGGATACCTTTAGTTCAATTTGAAAGACCTTCACGAGTAAAAAAACAACAATGTGAACAGGAACAGGAGTAAAAGGATCAACACCAGCAGAAACAGCTCCTGCATCAGCTACACCAGCTCCAGAACCAGGTACAACAGCTCCAGAAACAACTAAAATATCAACAACAACAAATCTTTTAACAGGTACATCAACTCGTGTATCAGCTAAACAGCTCCTGTATCAGCTCCTGTATTAACTAAGACAGCTCGTGTATCAGCCCTGTACCTTTACCTGTACTGTACCTGTTCCAGCACCTGTAGCGTATCCAAACCAGAAATAACACTAGAAGGAACAGAAATAGCAAACACCCCACTTTTGAAAATTCTTTTGTTCTTTGTTCTTTCAATCCCAGCTACAAATTGAGCCAGAATATACTACTTCATAGACATGTTCATACTTGTCATAAATTTAATACAATTTTTAAAATAAACAATTATTTACAGGGAAATGACTACTTTTTCCATTTGAATAAACAGGTAAAACCAAATCTGCTTCCCAACATCTGTTATTGTTAGGAACATCCGTCCCTCTTCCTTCTAATGATTTCCTTTAGAAAGGCAAACAGGTATTCTATGGGAATTCCCTCCCTATCAAGCTGGCGAGGTACCAAAGATGAGATTCCAATATATAATTTATGCTGTGGCTTGTCAACACAATGATCATTCAATAAACCTGTTCTCTGATTTACTCGACTAGAACAGCCAGAGCATCTAGCATATTATTGGGCTTTTCCTAAAACATTAGTATGTGGAAAAGAGAGCATTAGGCTCTTCCTAAAACGAGCTGAGGAATTTCTATTATCTGATCTGACCCACTTCATTCAATTAGCCAGTCACTTATACATTTAATTTAACAACTCAATGACTAATGCGCAAGCGCACATGCTCAAAACATTCCTCCAAAAGGTACAATAGCTGCAGCAGCAGCAGCATATCATTACTAAATTAATCGGTAGCGTTTACACCCACACCACCTACCTATTTTGATGTTTACTTACTCTCCCCTGAACACCTAAGCAGCTAAACACCAACCACCTTCATACCAATGCGCAACACTCACACAGCTCATACCTATTTCCATATATACACACCGCCTCCCAAACACTAGCAATCTCATACGCATGCGCAACCAACCATCGGCATGCACGAGCACCTGTGTTGTTTTTAACTAAACTATGTTTATAAAAATTCAAGAATTTGTATGAAAATATTTGTATTCAAATCAATCCTCCCTACATACAGATATTGTTAATAAAATTAACAATATTCTTCTTTCTACTGATCTCCTTTTGGCAGACACGATCACCTGCTGCTCATCAGTTCTCATCCAATCAGCCTGTTCTCAGATCAACCAGACAGGACAACTAGAGCAGTAGAGCATATAAAATCATTAGCTTATGTTTAGGGTGTACCCATCAACATTAGTAAGGTAGCTACATTAGGCAGTCCAAAAACCGAGCGGGGAATTTCTATTATCTGATCTGACCCAATTCATGCAATTACCCAATGGCTTGTGCGAAATTGCACGTACTTGTTGGCTGTGGAGATTGAAAATTTGTTGCATATAATTTTTCTGATCATGCTCAACAGTTGAAAAATATTCACTGTTTTGTAAAGGAATATGAAAATCAATCATTTATTAAATCTCGTTATTGGACTCATTTAATAATATGTCTGAGACTGAGCAGACGCAAAGGATTTTATTTCAAAATATGAAAAGTTATGTATACATATAAACGTTTGATTACAAAAACTAGAAAATAGAGGCACATACACACATGCATACATATGTTCATACTAGAGCCCTGCATGTTCGGTCCGACCGAATCAGCGATTCGATACGATCATTGACTCGGATTATTTTCCCAAAACGGACTGAACGAAACCGGTCTTGTCGTTTTTACTGTGTCATATCCGAACAGATTATTTTTTTTTTGTTTTTTGCTCTCTTACTCTCCCTTTGATTTTCTGGTAGAGAGAACGAGAAAGAAATACGAAAATTTTCCGGCTTCTTGCTTCCCCGACTGCTTGAAAATATTTATTTGTGTGTGTGTGTGTCTTTGTGTGACTTTGTGTGTGCGTCATTACGCATTAACTCTTGCCTTTGAGCAAAGCAACAACAAACACACAACAAATAATGTGTATGTGCACCAAAACCGGGTTTTTCCTTTCGTTGCTTTTGTAAATAGTGTGTACCATGCGTACACGTGGAAACAACTGCGAAGTGCGCACAGTGGAATATGTTGCCAATTCATGGATTAATTCAATTGATGCCGTACTTTAAGAAATATCGACAATTTTTTTTAAATAAATTCATTAGTAGGTACAAATTTACAGAATTTTCAAACCTTGCTTTTGGTTTTGTAATAATTTTACTCGGATTCCTGATCAACGCAGCAAATTTTATAAACGGTGTAACCACATTAAAAGAGACCAAGCAGACGCTAAGGATTTAATTTCAAAATATTACAAGTTATATAAACGTTTGATTACAAAAACTAGAAAATAGAGACACATACACACTTGCATACATGCATACACACATGCATACATACATACAAAATCATATCTGATAAAACACAAAACCAGTTGTAATAAAATTTTCTAAATAAACAAATACTTGTCTGAAAAACAAAAACAAAAATATCTATTCCATTTTTCTTCTTACCTTCTTTCCTTTTGAACGGTAGCAAAAACAAAAACAAAAAACAGGTACCACCATCAGCATCTACCCTCCCCCAAATACCATTTCCCCCCTCAATAAGAACCCCCCTTTAAGTACCTAACAAAAAGGTATTCTGTGCGGCATTTCCCCCCTCCATAAGAACCCCCCCTTTAAGTACCTAACAAAAAGGTATTCTGTGCGGGGACCCCTCCCTCCCTAGCAATCTAGTGACGTGCCATCTAATCTAGCCTCTAAGATCTATCTGGGTTGCTACTGATCAGGTGTGAGTGTAAGCAAAGCAATCAATCAATCAATCAATTAATGTGTTCACACACAAGAGTACCTGATAAACAAAACCACCGACGACGACAGCTACTTTACCACCGTCAGAGATGAGCACGCGACAGACATGATCGTAGGGTCATTAATTATCCCCAACTCCACTCACATGAGCACGCGACAGACATGATCGTGCAAGCACACTCCCCCAACCCTGTAAACAACTCACGCATGAGCACGTGTACCCTTTTGATAATTATGGGTCACTAATTACCTTCCACACCTCCAGGCACACATGACCCTTTTTTTAGCTCCCGATCTCATTTACCGCTAATTATGGGGTCATTAAGTATCTCCTACCACATTCAATCACACGTGACCTCTTTTTTACCTCCTCACACCAACAAACCTGACCCGTTACCGATCATTATGGATCATTAAAAAGCTCCTCACACCCCAACCCAACCCGTTACCGATCATTTTGGGTCATTAAAAAAACTCCTCACACCCGTTACCGATCATTTTGGGTCATTAAAAAACTCCTCACACCCCAAACCTGTCAATTTACAGATCATTAATCACCCCCCACCCCTACCGCCTTAAGCTAATAATGATTAATTGATTTGAAACCCGTATTATTACACTAATTGTATTGTATCTATTTTTTCCGGGTCTGTTTTAATGACATTATGGGAAACGATGTATCCCAGGAATTTAATCTCTAGTTGAAAAATTTTAGACTTTTCAAGGGAAATTTTCATGATAGCATTCTATAAAATCTGTGTTATTCTAATTATATCTGCATAGTGCTGATTAATAGTTTTTGAAAATATTATTATGTCACCCATATAGACATGGCAGGTTTTCCCTACTTGTTCTCTAAGTATATCGTCCATTGCCCTTTGGAAGATTCTTGGTGCGTTTGTCAAGCCCATTGGCATTCTTAAAAATTCATATTTACCATTATTTATGGAAAATTATGTTTTTTCTATGTCTGATTCTTTCATCAATATCTGATAGAATCCCGATTCTAAATCAATAGCAGAGAAATACTTTGCCTTCCCCAAATTGGAGAGAATTACAGAAGGATCCTGCATGGGGTATCTGTCTGGTATTGTATTATCATTTAATTTTTTAAAGTCTATTACTAACCTATGTTTCGGAGTTCGATCTTCATTTACCCCTTTCTTTGGTACAACTAACACTGGCGAATTATATGGGCTCCTACTAGGTCTAATTATACCATCGTCTAACATTTTACTTATTTCTTTATTAACGAAATCGTTAACCGAAAAAGCATATGGATTTGCTTACTATATACCGGCCTATCATGTTCAGAATTTATTTCTCCTTTTATATCCGTTCTAAACGGTAACTGCAAATCTATATTTGCATGGTCCTTTTGTATTATATCTATCATTCTTTCCCTGAGTTTCTCTATATTTCCCGCTTCATGAGTGAGTTTGTTATTCAATCTGATCATTTCCGATTCAGAATTTATATGTTTATTTAAGTCGGATATTTCTACTGCGGCATGTTCAGGAAATTCGCATCCCAAACTATTTGCTTTTGTATTGACGGATAGTTCTACGTCGGCGTGCTCAGGATATTTGCATCCCAAGCTATTTTCTTTTGTTTTGACGGATAGTTCTACGTCGGCGTGCTCCGGATTTATTGATCCCAAGCTATATAAACTCTTTTTGTCGGATACTTCAACGACAGCATGTTCAGGATTTTTTATTCCCAAACTATTTATTTTTGTGTTGACGGATAATTCTACGTCGGCATGCTCAGGATTCCTTGATCCCAAGCTGTATAAACTTCCTTCTACCTGTACTGAATCGGATCTTTCTGACTTTCCTGCTTCAAAATATTTTTGTATTATAAATTCTTTTAACGGAAGGATAATTTTCCCTTCTGTAAGGGTTATTTTATTTAGAGAAACGTTCTCATCGAAAATGATCTGCTCTTCGTTATTATTATATCTTAAAATTCCCTTTTCGGTATCAATTACCGCTCCTATCTTTTTTAGTAGAACAAATCCTATAAGTAAATCTGTTTCCATTCCCTCTATTTCGTAAAATACTTGTTTTGTATTAAATATGGTTATTATATGAAAATATTTGATTATCGAAAACCCATTTACAGTGGCAACTCTCTTATAAATTGGCAATTCTTTTTTATTCTTATAAATTCCCTTTTTTATGTAACAGGATGTTGCTCACGTATCTAATAAGACCTTAAAATTTTTATTTAATTTTTTGTCTGTTCTTATTAAGTAGGGCAGACCTACTTCGGGGGCTGATCTAAAAAATGATCCTCTTCAATATTGTTCACCCTCATGGCTTCATTTACCGGATGAGGTGGCCTGATATTATTGTCTGTTATTTAGAAAATAAGGTTGTCCCCAAGACATATTATTTTTCTGAAAGTTGTTTTTCTGTTCGAAAGGTCCGTTGTAGGCTCTTGGTTGTCTCTGGTGGAACCTCAAGGTATTTTGGGTATTTCCTGGATTCTTTGGTGGGTTATTGAATTGGTAGGCAAATTGTGCCCGTCTGTTATAAGCTTGTAGTTCTTGCACCTTGGCCAATGCATTTGGTAGGTCTGGTGGATTTAATGAAAAAAGTAATTCGGAAATACCGCCGTTGAGACCAGTCAGGAAAATGCGTAAAGCATTCTCTCTAATTTTGTTATCTGTTTCTTTGGTTACCTCACTGTCCTTACCATAAGTCATGATTGTTTTGTTAATTAGCAATGTCATCTTTTTTTTTTTTTGGCTGGCAAGAAACCCTCTAGCTGAACCCTCCCCGAGGGTGCCGGCTGGGCAATGGGCACTGCATTATCCCGGACAAGGGTAATGCATTGTCGCTTGCTCTGTCCGAGGCAATGCAGTGTCTAGCTAAGGCAATGATTCAGCGTCCTCTCGATCTCGAGTCGGGGGAGCTGGGTCAGAGCCATGGCTAGAGGTGCCTGGCGGTCAGGTCTAAAACGCTAGGGGGTGGCTCCCCCGAAAAACATTAGCCGCATGGACCTTCGGGCCAACCATGGAGGGGACAAAAGAGAAAGCAAGGGTTGGGATGTAAACCCAAACGTCGGTGGGAAGCGTGGCTGCTACCACCGGCGGGCACGGAGAGGAGCAATCCTCTCTGCGTGTCGCCAGCGGTCACACCTCTGAAGGGACGGGAGCAGGTCACGTTAGTTGTA
The DNA here is from genome assembly GCA_963969585.1 of Drosophila helvetica. NCBI lineage: Eukaryota > Metazoa > Arthropoda > Insecta > Diptera > Drosophilidae > Drosophila > Drosophila helvetica. The sequence continues at coordinate 39,967,295 of OZ018402.1, read as the reverse complement.
ATACTACTGCCGGAAAAATTCGCTGTAGGATAAGCCGCGCAGGTGCCGTAGTCGAGACAGACTCGGACCTGGAGAGCGTGCTGTCCATCAGCAAAACTGAAGAGGAATGCCTTCTCCGCTCGCCTGAACCAGGTTCCAGCTCCCCGCGTAGGGAAGGGCCGAAGCGTTCGAGGGAGGGGATGAGGGCAAAAGCTCAGTATAAGGCGGCCCTGAAGATTTTTAGCAGGTTACAAGGAAAGGCAGATATCTCCCCGGAGGAGAAATCCAAGCTAGCTTGGGCCGAGCTGAAGGTGGAAGAGGGCCGTAGATACTACGCACGGTTGCCTCAAATGAAGGCTTCCACTAGTGAACACGCAAATAAGGTGGAGGAGTTGCTAGCTACCAAGAGGCAGCGCTCGACCGACAACACCGCCACCCCGGCAGGCAAGCGGCAGCGCGGGCCCAAGAGAGCGGAACCACCCCCACCACCACCGAAAACGGCGAAGCAGAGGTCTGTCAATGCTTCAAAGGTCAGCGATGTGTCCAAGAGACACCTGATCGTAGCTCTCATCGACAGACGTGATGAGAACGGGAAGATGACGGCGGCGCAGTGGAAACTGGTCCACGCACGGCTCGTCGACTCCCTGCTTGCACGGATGGAGGAAGACTCCACAGTGCCCATGCCCACTTTTGATGGCGCTGGATGGCTGAATGGGGTAAAAATCCTGAAATGCAATGACGACCCGACGCTGAGGTGGCTGACGCAGACGGTCTGCCAATTGGAGGCGTTGTGGGAGGGGGCCAAGCTGGAGGTGGTGGACAGGGAGCTAATCCCGTCCATTCCAAAGGCGAAGGTACTCTTCCCCATCGTCATCCAAGGAGACCGCGCGCTGAAGCTCCTTCAGCGTCAAAACCCGGACATACCAACCGCAGACTGGAAGGTACTGCACGCTGGTAGCCCACTACCCAGGAAGACTCCCAGGAAGATGAGGACGGTGACCTGACGATTACAGTCAACCCGTCGTATGCAGTTGAGCCAGCCGCCCATGAAACTGAGTGTGCTGCAAATCAACCTGCATAAAAGCAAGGTAGCATCGGCGGAGCTCTTCATAGCCATGAAGCAAGGGCCCGCCGACATAGCTTTGGTCCAGGAGCCCTGGATTGCGTCAGGCAATACAGTGGCCGGACTGAAGTTCGCAAATTACAACTCGTTCTACCCAACATCGGTAAGCAGGAATAGAACCGTCGTACTAGTACGAAAGGGAATCCACGCTTACCTTATGTCTCATTACAGCACAGACGACCTGACAGTAGTGATGCTGGAGAGTGAGGAGAAGCGCCTTCTGGTAGCCTCCTGCTACATGGCACACGACAGGCCCACACCACCTGAAGAACTAAGGAGTCTGGTGGAAAAAGCCGACTCCAAAGACCAGCAACTCATCATTGGTACGGACGCCAATGCCCACCACAGTGTGTGGGGAAGCCCCGATATCAATGACCGAGGTGAGTCACTCCTAGACTTTATATTATCAAATAACATAGATGTAGCAAACGTGGGAGAGGACTACACATACGTAGGTCCCACCTCGTCCAACGTGCTAGATCTAACCCTCGTAACAGGAAAGAGTACCTTGGTATCTGGATGGAGAGTCCTCGAAAGACCATCCTTCTCGGACCATAAGTACATTCAGTTCAAGTGCGAATTCAAATACACTCCGAAGGTGACAGTCTTCAGGAACCCCCGGAACACAAACTGGGAGAAGTTCAGGAAGACCGTTACCTCGAAGCTCGCGAATCCGGGAATAGTGAAATCCGCGGAAGACATAGAGAAGTCCTTGGAGACCCTCTCCAAGGAACTTCTGTCTTCCTACCAAGGAGCATGCCCGCCATCAAGAACGAGAAAGAGGACCAAACCACTCTGGTGGAATAGGGACCTCTCCCTCAAGAGAAATAACCTCAGGGAACTCTTCAAACTCGCCAGAGTAGCGAATGAGGAGATCATCAATGAGGAATACAAAACACTACTCAGAGACTACAAGAAGGAAATACGCAAGGCACAACGTTGCTCGTGGAGGAACTTCTGCTCGAACATCGAGAAAGTGCCTGAAACAGCAAGACTCAGGAAGCTGCTCTCGAAGCAGCCCACCATACAGAGTCAGCTACAATTAAATAACGGACAGTGGTCAGAAGACAGCGAAGAGGCTCTGACAGCACTAATGGAGGCCCACTTCCCGGGATGCACCGAGGTCACTGATGCTGAAACGCATCAGGACCTAGCAACCGAGGAACAAACACCCCCGACAGATCTAATAACCCACAAGAAGATCCAATGGGCCATAGACTCCTTTGCGGGCATCAAAGCACCTGGACTGGACGGAATATTCCCAGCCATGTTGCAGGCGACCAAAGAGACGATCATCCCATGGCTCTTCGCAATATACTCGGCATGTCTAAGTACAGGCTATATCCCTATCCAATGGAGAACGGCTAGAGTTGTCTTCCTCCCAAAGGAAGGAAAGTGCAGCCATGCTAGTCCCAAGGACTACAGACCGATAAGCCTTACCTCTTTTATGCTAAAAACACTGGAAAAGCTGCTGGACGGATACATCAGGAAGGAGGTGGGAGGACAGATGTCAACCAACCAGCACGCTTATACCAAAGGGAAATCGGTGGAAACAGCTCTACATTCACTAGTAGCTACCATCGAGAAGGCTCTCAACAATAAAAAGTATGCACTAGGAGTATTCGTAGATATATCCGGAGCATTTAACAACGTAGCCACGAAAGCAATAATGGATCGCCTTGAAGCGACCCACACACACCAAGCAATCAACCTATGGAAAAAGAACCTCCTGAGTTGTAGACGGGTGCAATCTGAGTGGGGCACCGCTTCCACGGTAAAGGGAGCGCATAGAGGCACACCTCAAGGTGGAGTCTTGTCGCCCCTCCTGTGGAATCTGGTGGTCGACGACCTCATCAAGAGATTCGAGAGGAAGGCCCCAAAAATAACAGCTTATGCAGACGACATAAGCATAATTATTACGGGCGTATGTCCATCGACTCTCAGCTCCATAATGGAACGAACACTCAGGGAGATATGCGAGTGGGCGGACGAAGTAGGACTCGATATCAACGCGGACAAGACGGACCTCGTCCTCTTTACAAAGAGGTACAAGGTACCGGCATGGATCCCCCCAACAATCAACCAAACAAGGCTAACCCCGAAAACACAGGTCAAATACCTCGGCACAGTACTGGATAGCAAACTGGCATGGAAACCCAATGTAGTGGAAAGGGTGAAGAAGGCCACCATTGCGCTTTATGCATCCAAGAAGATGCTTAGCAGCACATGGGGCCTGTCACCCGCCCTTATGCATTGGATCTACATCTCGGTGGTGCGACCAACTCTGCTGTATGGAGTCCTAGTATGGTGGCAAGCAACTGAGAAGAAGACGTACCACAAGCTTATGGAAAGGACCCAGCGACAGGCTTTGCTATGTATCACAGGGGCGCTGAGGTCAACCCCAACTATAGCACTCGAAACCATACTCGGGATCGATCCCCTCGACATCCACGCTCGGCTGACTGCGGGTAAAGCAGCACAGCGACTTATCGCATCGGGGAACATGTCACCCCAAGGATACGGGCACAGTTCAATTGGGAGGAACATGACCAGTCATACAGACTACATGACCCCCCAAACTTGCCTAGAGGTCAAAACCAACACATTTTTGGGACCCGAAGACTGGAAAAAGGGACGGGACCAGACTCAACACCTCAACATATATACTGACGGCTCCAAGATGGACGGAGGAGTAGGAGCGGGCTTATATTGTACAAACCCCGAAATAAGGGTGTCATATAGGCTACCAGACCGATGCAGCATATTCCAGGCGGAAGTTTTCGCTATAAAGAAGGCAGCAGAGGTCGCTCAGCAAATAGAGCGACCACACAACGTGTTGAACATATTCGTCGATAGCCAAGCAGCGATAAAATCCATGCAGTCGTTCGCAGTCGGCTCCAGAAGTGTCCTGGCAAGCAGGGAGGCATTAGACTCACTATGCACGACCAAGTCAGTGCGAATATACTGGGTTCCCAGCCACCAGGGCATCGAAGGAAACGAGGCCGCGGACGTTCTGGCTAAGGAAGGCGTTGGGCTGACGAGCGAAAGAATCGAAAACGTGCCTATCTCCCTTAGAACGTTACAAAGCGATCTAGAGAAGCAGGCCTCCCTACAAACCAAGAACAGATGGAGGAACGCAACCACCTGCAGAACCTCGAGAACCATGTGCAAGGAGCGCAATGAAAAGCTAGCTCACTATCTACTGCATCTTCCACGGAAAGACTGTAGACTGATAGTGGGAATACTCACAGGTCACTGTCTGGCTGCGGCGCACGCGGCCAAGCTAGGCATTACCAACATAGACAGCTGTAGGAAATGCGATGAATCCGGGGCTATCGAAACCCTGGAACATCTCATCTGCAACTGCCCGGCTCTTTCACGGGCAAGGACAAGATACCTAGGCGCACCGGAGATGGCATCACTAGAAGATGCCTCCAAGAGGACGCCGAGGGAATTACTTGCCTTTGCTAAACACACCTCGATACTCGAGGACTTCCAAATCTCAGCAATACCCCCGTAAAGGTCCATCTAAATCCGGATCACTAAGGGCCAGACTGGCGTATGAAAGTCCCCGCTGAGGGACGTCCGGGTTAACCTAACCTAACCTAATGTCATCTTTTTATTAACCTTATTATAAAAGTCTATTGAAAGGTTCCCTTGTCGGAGAACGCTTAATTCTTGTTCTATGACGTATATTGGTCGTTTGTCACTGTACACAAAGTCGAGTCGTGCTAGTATAGCATCAACGTTTAAAACGGTTCTATGGTTAGTTAGTGCATCATGCGCTACCCCTATGATTTTATTTCTTAAAATGGTCAAAGCAATAAAGTATTGCTTGCTTCCCCTTTTATACAGCTGCATAGCTGTTTCCGCAGCCTCTCTCCATCCTACATATTGATTAAGTCCCCCACTAAAGACTGGTAATGATTCTATTACCTTTAAGGTGGTTTCATCTTTAATTTTTTCATCAATTGTTTCAGCCTGATAATCTACTACCTGATCTGAGGTTGTTTCTAAATGTTGTTTTGATTGTGTTATTTGCTCTTTCACTTGTGAAATCTGAATTGCGGTCAACTGCTTGACCAGATCGGCGGTCAGATCAGTCCTTGATTCTGTAGTCATTTTTAATTTTTGAAAATCCGAAATTAAGTTATCCAGTGTTTTTTTTTTTTAATTTTAAATGTTGTACTCTATTATATTAATATTTTTACTTATAAAACTACTTATATTTATTTATCTGTTTCTTAAATTTAACTTTTTCTGATTCTCACGAATTTTTCCGGAAGGGGTCCTCCTTCTTTTGGTTAATTTGATATCTCCCTTATTGATAGCAGCGAGGGTCCGCCCTACAGCTGTTCCTTGGTTTTAGTATGGTTTTTTGGTTGGTTTGGTTGGTTGGTTGGTTTTTTTTGTATTCAATTCAATCAATTGAATATTGATATTAGATATTGTTGAATTGTTTGTTACGCGCCGAGCCTTCCGGTTGGTTATTTAATTTCTTCAATTTGTATTATTGTCTTTTGTTTTCTCTCTTGTAATATGAGTTTATTTTTCGGTTCACCCTTTTCTTCAATTATCAAACTTGCTTGAAATGGATTATTACATTTAATAATTTCCATTTAATTTTACGCGAGCACTGTCACAATAGTTAGGTGTCGTCGGTTTTGTGGATGTTTTAATTTTTCCACTAAAAGTATAGGATTGTTAGCGGCGCGAGTTCCGTTTTTCCAAATTAACTTTTTATTCATTAATTTTTTTGTGTTAGAACTTTTGAAGACGCCGCCCCACGTTGGGCGCCAATTAAACAATCGCGGTGGCGATTTGTGTTTTTAAAAAGTAAAATTGTTTAACTTTATTTCCCAAATTTATTGAGCTTAACAAGACTTAAAGAATTTCAGTTTCGAGGTAAATTGTTCTCGGATTGGTCATCCAGATCTATAATTTTGAATAAGCTGCCAGCTTGTATTGAAAATTTGAAGACCTATCTCTTGGAGGGCTAGCTTAAGACTAAAAACAAAGCAATATGCTAGTTCCTTTTATAAACGTGATAGTGGACAGCGTGTTCAGTTCATAAGAAAATGCGTGTTCGGCCTCGGCAGCGGTGCAGATCGTTATCAGCCTATGGAGTGGTGAGATGCCAACTTCAGAACAAGTCGCAATTTGTTATTCTTAAGTCCTCCTTTAATTGGAGCTTGTTTTCGTGTGGGTTTTCATTTTTTGCGGCTTAGGCAATATGGTTCCTTTACGGTTTACAATATAATTCTAAGTCTAAATGGTAATGTTATTATATAATTGAAAATTCGGTGATCGGTGATCTTTTAATATATCTTTAGTTGATTGAGAAAGCATACTCGTTTTTGTGTTTTAAATGTTTTGTATTTTTAATATTTCTTGGAGTAAACAAAAAAAACGGATTACGTATTTTATGTCGACATTTTTATCTTTGATTAAACATTTTTAATATTACTATTATGTACTTTTCTACCGGTTTCTGTAGTTATTATTGTGTTATGATCTTCTTTTACAATTTATTTTTTGAATCTTAATGATAATTCTGATCATAATAATCTAGTATTTATTGTAAGAAAATTTCTTAGGCAGGTCAGTATGTTCGTAAAGTCTTTTTGTTCTTGTTGTAGTATTCTATTCTGTTGTAGTATCTTGTTTCTGTTCAAGTCGTTCAATATTGTCTTGTCTAGTTTTTTCATATAGTTCCGGGCTTGTAGTCACTGTTCTTCCAAAAAACACACTTAGTGATCGTTGGTTTGTAACGGAATGAAAGGTGTAAATATATTCATAGACAGCTCTATCTAGCAGTTCTTCAAATGATCTAAAAGTCTTCTCCTATTTTATTAAACGCATTATTTCCGATAAAGTAGAGTGAAATCTTTCAATTTGCCCGTTTATGTAGTTTCATAGGGTGGTGCTGTGAAAATTTCAATTTTAAGTTGATCTTTAAGCATGATTTTTATTGAGCCTGAGTTAAGTGACTTCTCATTGTGCATAACGATGTACTTGGGGGCACCAAAATAGAATACAAGATCTCTTAAAGGCGGCCTTATATCATCTATGGATTTCGATTTTATGAAACTTTTAGGCTATTCACACTGGGAACCGTTTACCGTTTACTGGTGCGTAAGGCTTTGCCGTTCCGAAAATTTCCCAGTTAGTTCCACCATCTATTTTTGATGTTCCTAAACCGCACGTGTTTATACGATATTTAGCCTATTGTTTTTAAATGCAACCCTAAATAATTGGCATTCACAGCGAAAAAATGGAATTCACTGCGAAATTGTAAACAATGAATAACAAGAAAAACAATAAACAACAACAAAAAGCACAGCACATTTCAATTTTAATGCAGATGCAGGAATTAATAAACAGCCAAACGAAATTCCAGAGCGATCTTATGACTTTTTAACAGGATGGAAATAAATAGGCCGTTTTTGTTATATATTTTTTATTTATTAAGATTTACACAATATTTTGCTATTACAAATCGTATCTTTTCTGCTGACAGGTTATATTCAGCAGAAGTTTTGCAGGCTGTTCGGGCTGTTCTCTTTGCTCTGCTGTTAAAGTCTCCTATTTTTAATTAATATCGGCGTTGTGCGCATTAAACATGTGAAGTAGGCAACGGCCCGATATTATTGAGCTATTATTCTTATGGTGGCCTTAAGACCTTTTCATGCACATCAGGCACATCTTTCTCTTGTACTTAAGACATTGGTTGGATTTAGTAGAAGTACTCACATATGACCACAACCTTCCCCTTCATGCTTTTATTTTTTTTTAGTGCAGATATCCAGTCAAGAAGCTCATCATCGTCCAAGTCGCAGCTGTCACCTTCTACTTCATCATCAATGTCACCATCCAACAACGTGAATAGATTTTCCATTAAAATATTTTGCTGTTGCACTACAGTTATTATACATTTTCAAAAAAATTCAAAAAATCTTCCGCTCTAATACTCAGTATTTGTTATTGTCATCAGCTGTCATTAGACGGTGCCAGTGTGAATCGGAGTTTCACCGTCTGTCAAAAATCCCAACGTTCCCCTGTGACGGGCTCAGTGTTCTGAGGGTATAAGTGCATTGTCCCTCCAACTTCCGGTTTGCTTATTATCTGGTTGAAGATTGCTAATACCCATATGACATTAGACTTTGAAGCTGGACTAACTTGAAAAATGGAGACAGCCTTATGCAAGAAGCATGCAGTGAGAGCGAGACAGATATATGCGTCCAGTTGTTTTTCCAGTTGAGCTGGGAGCAGCGCTGCGGCAGAGATTATCGATTGCTATAGTTTCTAGATACGATTTGGTGGCTTGGTGGCAATGTGTGTTGTATAATATCATAAAGGCAGTGTTTATAATTCGTAAAAAGAGGAAGAAGAAGATGAAAAAAATGTAAACAACTAACAAAATGGCAAGCATATGGGATTTAAACAGACGAAAAATGCTTTGTGCAGCTTTTTTAATAGCTCAAAATAATAATATGATTGCGTGTCACATGCTGCAACAGCAGAGCAAAAAAAAGAGAAAGATTTGGTCGGCGAAAGGGCTATTGAAACGCGAGATAGAAGGTAAGTACATAAGGTAAGTATAGGTAAGCCTGCTTTAGGTGTTTGATTTTATATGTGGTATGCGAAGAATCCCAAACGTGAGGGAAGTTCTTAACAAGATTTATAAGGAACACGGTAGCTTCCTCCGTTCACAAAATTTTTAGTAAGAATTTGTTTTCAGTATACAAATGCTTCCCGCCGCAAAGTAAAACATATGTTCAACTACTGCGCGACGTTTACCAGCATTAATTTATCGATGTCTATCATGCTATCTCTCTCTTCGCAGCAAATTTAGCAAAGTCTAATGTCATATGGGCATAACACTTTGATCTGGTTGTGTTGCATTACATTCATCTGTGACTGCATACTGTTTAGCTTCTGCTCTAGTTTTGCATTGGTTTGTGTTTCTGAGATGAATTCTGTTGTTGTCCCCTTAAACATTTTCTTCTTTGGAAATTCAGTTAAAAAATTTGCAACATAGTTATAAATACAAAGTGGTCAGCTGAATGTATGTGATATAAATATGACTTACCTTTATGAGATTTACAAAATCGAGAAAAATAAGTAGTACTTATCACGAAAATTTGAATCCGTTTTGACGTTATATGCAATTTTCATGTAAAATTTCACAAAGTAAAATTGTTATACACTTTTAACACTAATATTCACAATTTTAGTATTTTTGGTATTTTGGCACCACACTATTCTGACGATTTAGAAGAACCACACAAATCTGACGACTTAGCAGCATAGAATTCATCAGGTCGCCAGACACGCCACAATTCTGCCGGGTTAGCAGCAGTAATTTCAGCACATCACATAACTGCCGAAACAGCTTACTACGTCAATAGCTAAATGGAGCGCTCGGACAATTTCCCGCTGGGGGCACAAGTTAGACTTTAAATATACTGCTCCGTATACAGTAGAAAAAATAGGAGAAAGAGACAATCAAAATAAAAAACAAAAAGTACATAAGGAAAGGTTAAAAATTAATATTTCATAATCATTTTTGACATGGCCATATATAAGCATTAGCACAGGCCAAAATCAAAAATACTACTATGCATTCATTTTGAAAAAAAAAAAAATGTATAGGGGAGAGTAAGGTATAAGGTATGGCCAAAGACAATTCAAGAAATTGTATCAAATTGTCTTGTCTTCTTTGCACAAGTTTACGTACAAACGCACATACATGCATGCATAAGAACTTCAAAATTCTTTGCATATTAAGTGGACCCACAAATACCCAAAAGACATTTAATCGAATGTGAAGTCATTTATCACATAGATTATGTATTTTTACATAGGTACATTCCTTCATTATTTTCGTGTATAGTACATTAAACAAAATTAGCATACAAGGGATATACAAAATATTACTTTTTTTGTATTATGAGCAAGCGTCTTCAAATAGTGTCATAGTCCCCAATGAATTCTAAAGTAATGGGTACTTCTTTGAGCGCGGCGTCGTCAAAAACCAATACAAACAAGCAGACCTAACATGTGTGCACACATACAGTTAAATCTCAGCCTCCTGTATAGGGCGAGAGAGCTGTTCGCTCTCTTTCTCTCTGACTATCTGTCTCTCTCTATTTGAATCAATTGCACAATGAATTCCACCGAGCCAAAGTCGACCTCAAAAATTTTGTATGGCGAGATTTATCTTACTATTTATATTGTCTTTGGTATGGCTATTAGCCATACGCCAAAATAATACTATGCATTCATTTTGAAAACAAAAGGAGGGGGAACGTTGTGAGCTGCGTCTACCGGTGCAGCTCTACTTTATACCCGGTACTCAGTCAGTATATATGTATGGGAGCTTGTTGTAATTTATTACATGTTCGCAAAAGGGACAAATTTAATTTTAGCCATAAAAGAAACAAGTAATTAAGTCGAACCTTTTCGGATATTTTTATCTATTAGATGTTTCCATATTTGTTTACATAAATTTTGTACATCTGCCTTTTCTACATGTCTTTATCTACTTCCTACATATACATACACGGCTGTGTGCGAGAGAGAGAGGGAATGAGTCTACGCTTGGAAGGCCACTGAAATTTCATTTGTTCCTTCTGACTATATTTATGATCCGATCTGATCCAAATTCAATACTATGATAGATATGGTCATTTTATATGATTTTGCGTTTTGGTTTTCCCGTACATTCAAAATTGTGCATGCCACAGATTTTCGTCTTTGGAGTGGGCGAAAGGGGGCGGAGCGAAATTTTGAAATACACTTGTAACAGTGCGATAGGACAGGAGTCTGGATACAAAATTGTGTTCCTCTAGCTTTTATGGTCTTTGAGCTATAGGCGCTAATGAAGACGGACAGACGGACGGACAGACAGACATAGCTATATCGATTTTGCTATTGATGCTGATCCAGAATATATATACTTTATGGGGTCGGAAACGCTTCCTTCTGGGTGTTACACACATCCACTTTTTGCACAAATCTAATATACCCCTTTACTTTTCGAGTACCGGGTATAAAAAAACTTTATTTAAATTTATATTCCTTTACACTCGCATTAATTGCAGTAAAAAATTTCACATAATAATTTTCATAAAGTAACTTCATTACCTTACGTTATTTTCCAAAAGGAGGAAGATGTAGTATGCGCCGGCTACACCGACAGCGCTGCGTTGGTTGCTTAGCCTCATGAAGGCATATGAATATTTACCCAAGACATTAAATAAAGAACTCTTAGGGCCGATATCTCGACTTCGGGTTAACACGAATCGGAACGTTAAAGTGTCCGATAACAAAAATTGGTTCTGTCAAGGGGTCATGTCAGGGTTAACTTTCAACCGGTGGCTGGTATCCGGTTAACTTCCAACCGGCGGTCGGCTGACCGATTGAACATTTGACAGCTAACTCCCCGAGTGCTTTCCAGGGGCGAATTGTTGAACTTTGTTCAGAAAATTTTTCGGCAAGCCAATTCCACGCTTCCGTTTTCTCTTTCCATGTTATGGAACACTCTTCTTAATTTCTAATATGTCTTTGAGATCAACGAGAATATTCTCCTCCAGCTGGGAAAAATTTGTTCCTCGAACTTTATCTGTAGACATTTGCAAATCACGAACGAAAGTAAACAAAGCATAAACAGCTGATACAATAATCAAAGCATTCCTGTGTTTTGCGCTGTGCAGTACATTTCGCGCTGTACAGAAAATGTTTGCACTTTACAACACTTTTTTCGTTCTGGTTGTCAAAAGGATTTCAAGAGAACGAATCGTTTTACCGCCCAGTTTATCAGGTGGTCAACTTTATCCTCACTTTCCATAACCGGCACCGTAACCCGAATAACACCTACTGGCTTCTAAATCTATTGAGAAGCCTATCGAACGCCTGTAACTAAACCTGTCAATAATTCGAACCTAAGATGTTGGAAACAGCTTTTGGGGAGTAAAATATGTCCAATTCTCCATGAGTCGAAGTCTCTATAATTCAAACCGTTTTCTTTGGACTAATGAAGAGCTTTTTTCGATTTATGGAGGTTCCATAGGGGTTTCACTGTTGAAAATACGAAAAACTTATTTTTGAAAACCGGAAGCTCCAAATTGATTTTAGACCCATGGTTTCTTCGGCAAACCTTCTTAGAATTCGTCGTTGTTTATGATTCTGACAACCGCTTGGTGCACTTGTTTTACTTTTATAGTTTCTCGTGTGTTTTTGTCTTAAACGATTTGAAATTCGAAATACTGTTTGAAATATGTCTAGGCGCGAACTATTCGTTTTTTTTTTTTTTTTGCTTTACGGTGGGATTTGTTGACAGATGTGAACCGTCGATTCCCACAGGCCACCATCCACCATCCACAATCCGCTGAAAACACAGCTCACAATAACAAAAAAAAAATTTGTGCTCTACATTTTTGTGAAAATATACAACATATATGGAAAATTTAATTATGGCTTCGACTGTGAATCACCAGAAACAAATTTTGCTGCAAAAATTGATGGTAACGTTAGTCAAAAGTGAGTAAGGGGGATGGTGGATGGTCGCCTGTGGGAATAGGCTATTAGAGATGACAATTGTGTTGGTCACAGCAGTCTTGCCGTAGAAACCAGTACCCAGTATTTTTCTTTAAATACCATTTTATATTTTTTTAATTATATATTTTGATATATAACTATATATTTTTTTTTATTTCGTTCATTTTATTTTTATTTTGTATTACAGTTCGGCTGATTGTTTTAATAGAATTACATATATTGCCATGTTACTTGGACTTTTTAAAGGAATGACAAAAGATTCAAAAACTCAGACCTGCCTCCTTAATGTAGATAGCTAGTTCTCTAAAATAAAGAGGTTCTCTTCAAGTGAGTAGGTCCTTCAAATTGTTGAAGTATTTCAAAATCTTGAATTTGTTTCTTATTCAGATATACCTCTGGCAGTCAGAAATTAAGTGCTCAGCATTTTTAATCTTATTACATATATCACATCTGTTGGTGGACACTGCCTTAATGCTAAATAAGTAATCTTTGTCGTAAGTGTGTCCAGTCATCAGTCTATTTATTACTTTAATGTCTTTGGCTTGCCACTTTAATTGGACGTGCCATGGTTTATTGGGTACGTCCGGAAATATACTGGAAAAAGGTTCATTTAGTTGTACTAATTTTTTGTACTCCTCGTTGCACTTCTTCTCTATCGATAGCCTAATTTCTCTTAGAGTTTCACTAGTACTAAATTTTATATCTATTGTCCTACCTTCCAACACAGCTCTTTTTGCCGATTTTTCTGTTAGTTCATTAATGTGAATACCTCTGTGCCCAGGAACCCACATAATTTCTAGTCTTTCAATGTTTGAAGTATTGATACAATCATGTATATTTCTAGCGAAATACGAGTCAGAGTTCTTGTTATTGACAATGTTTATAACGGCCACACAGTCACACACTAATAAAGTCTTTTTGTACTCCTGATGGCAGATTGTATAACACGCTAGATTTATTCCAACAAGTTCGGCTCCTACAGAAGATATACGTTTGTCGATTTTAAACATATATTCTTTTTCTCGCTGCAAGTCAAAAATTGCGATACCAATTTTGCCATTTACAATGGATGCATCCGTTGATATTATGTGCCAGCCTTCGTTTTTATATGTGCTAAATTTCTCAAGAAAAGGCGCCCTAATTTCTTCGTCTGTTAATTTGTTTTTGCTTTCTTTTAGAAATTTATCGGAAACGATAAAAGAGTTTCGTTACTTCTTTGAAAATACAGTCACATGCAACAAAATTGAATTGTGTCCAAATACTATCTTTGGATAGTATGTCCAAATGTCCAATGCCATTACGAGTTACACGGAAACGTTACTTCTTTGTAACGAAAACTCTTTTATCGTTTCCGTGTAACTCGTAATGGCATTGGACATTTGGATTTCCTCAAAAAATTTCCTGTTGTAAGTCATGACTTTAAATAATTCTTTGGCCGTTAATAACTTAGCCCTGAAATAAGGTAGTAATATTCCAACCAGAACAAAGATGGAATGTTTTGAGGTCATCGGTCTAACTCCTAAACATCTCCTTAAAGCTCCTGCCTGAGCAATGTTGAGAACTTTACAAGCACCGGTTCCCATATTCGCAATACTAGTCAGATCATATTCTTGTTTGGATCTTACAAATGACTTAAAAATGTTGACAGCAACTTTTGGTTTTAAGCCCGATTCGATTGTGGTTGCAACTTGTGGTATATTATTGCTCTTCTTTGCTTCTTTATATGTTTTATTAATATGTTTTTTGTAGGATAAATTTGAGCTCAGTACTCTGCCTAGAAAAGTAATTTTTTTTTTGACAACTAATTTCTGGTTTTGTAATGTTAGCTTCGCTTTGCCTTCCTCTACTTATGGTCATCACTGATGTTTTGGACGGATTAAAACTGAGTCCTTAGTCTTGGCATAGTAGGTAGAAGTCTCCTAGTTTTCTTTGCATATTTATTTCAGCTGCTCTGAAGCTGTCATCACTGGAAATGACTTGCGTTCTGTTGTCATTTATTTGCTGTAGCCTTTTTTTATAGGTGTTGAACATTGTCGGAGATAGACAGGACCCTTGAAGAATGCTACCATTCATTTCTAACGTTACATCTCCCATTTTCAGAAATCTTACATTCATGAAGTTAATGATCCAGTCTACTAGAATGCGTGGAAAGCCTTCACTTCGCATGATGAACTTGAGAGTTTTGAGATTGACACAAATATAATCATTGCTAATGTCTAACACTAGCATTAATACTGCCTTTCTGCTTTTCTTTTTCATGCAAATTACATTGATAATATCATTTAGACACATTGCAGCCGACTTGTGTTTTTTATATGCATATGTTCTATATGGTAGGATTTGCTTTTGTTCTATAAATTCGTCAATTATATGTTTGACCATGGAATTAACAGTTTTTGCCATGACAGAGATTAGTGAGATCGGTCTAAAATTCTTTTACTCAGTCAAGTCTTTCAACTTCTTCGGAATGGGTGTAATTTTGATTTCTCTCCAAGAGCTTGGAAAAGTTCCTATTGACATCTTTGACCAGATTTTCTTTGGCAATATTGTTGAGAGCTCCCAACATGGTATATGTTATCCCATCTAATCCTCCGGTAGTTTTTTTTACCCTTCCTCAAAACTCTATCAATATCCAACACCTCAAAATTTGGGCTTTCATGTACCAAATTCTTTTTATTACTTTATCATATCTAGCCTCAATCGGTATTTAATCTCTTAGAAATTCTACGTATTTAAGTATGTTATCCTGATCAAAAGCTGTGGGTACCTCCTCATTAAAATTCTTGAGGTTTTGAAGAAATCACCAAGCTAGCCTGGTCTTTGGCTGCATGTTGATTTCCACAACCTTTTTTTGCAAAACTCGCTCTTTTGGCTATTTTCCCCGCTTTCTTCCATTTTCTTTTGAGATCTACTGCTGAACAGCCATTTTCAAAGGAAGGTACTAGATTGGCTTTCTTTTGAGCTTGGGCATAGTCCCTGAACAACTCCGCAAGTTTATCACTCCACCACAACTTAGGCGTCCTGTTCCGTTCTATTACATATTTCGCTGCTTTAATCTCCTTCACAATTGCTCGGGGAATTTCTTCTACTCCACCCTATCCAGCAATGTTTGGAATATTTTTTAGCAGTCTGGCTTTGGCTAGGAAACTCTGAGGTTTTTAATTGTTTCCTTTATTTCAATTTTGATTGGATGATGATGACTGACCCCTATAAAAAGTGGTCGGCAGCTCCATCTTACATTAATCGGTTTTTTAACAAAGGTAGGATCTAATACCGAATAGGTACTACCGATCCTTCTCTTGAATCGATATGCACTCTGAAAGTCGACCTACCATCATTTATGCACTCATACCCTGCCTCACACATTATCTCTTCAATACATTTACTCTTACTGCTTGTGATGCTGTCTCCAAAGGATATGTTCCTGGCGTTGAAATCACCAGCCAATATAACTTTCTCATATGGGTCTAATTTTGTAAGTAAGGAATTATTTGGGCGTTGATATGCAATGACTGCACCATCAAGTGGCTCATGGGACACCAGCCGAATGCTGTTAAGCGCGAACCCCAGGCCGGAACGCAGCCCTCCTCCCACCCAACCGACCGAGGGGCGCTGCCGCAAAACGCGCGACTCGTTAATCGAACCGATCGCGATCATGCAGGAAAGATAGATGTTAGACTAGTATTCGAGGAAAATTAGAACTAATCTTACTAAAGGAACTAAGCATGCACTAAAACTATCGTACACTTACAATTTCTAAATTACGAGAAAGGTATGTGAGTAATATTGTTTTAAGAAGAGGAAGGGAAGTAGTTGTAGATATGATGTGGTAGAGAGAATTATAATCCGAGCATAAAACTCTAAAAGGTTCATGCTAGGAATAATTTGATCTACAAATCTGAAGGAACAACGGTATATAGTTTCTAGTGTTTCTAACAGGAATAGTGAAGTTTATGCGGCTCAACAAGTCCATGCTATCTGCGTCACCCTTGATCAAGTTGTGCACAAAAATCACACCAAGCATTTTTCTACGGTTAACTAAAGATGGAAGGTTTATTAAAAGCGATCTACTAGAGTAAGCCGGCAGTCTCACACTTGCATCCCAGTTGAGGCCGCGTAGAGCGAAAATTAAAATGTTTTTCTGGACTGATTTTATACGGTCCTGGTGTACTTTGTACTGATGGCACCATACACAAGAACCATATTCTAAAATCGGACGAACAAGCGATAAATAGAGAGTCTTTGTTATATAGGGGTCGTCAAATTCCTTTGACCACCTCTTTATAATCCCAAGCACTCCCATGGCATTATTTACCATGGTAGAAATGTGTTCAGAAAACTTTAACTTGGGATCTAAAAGAACACCAAGATAATAAACTAGGGTAATTCTCTCAAGAAAACCCCCGCCTAGGGTGTAAGGAGCCAGAAAGGAATACATTTCAGTTTTGAGTTCTTCTAGTGACATCTGTGGTTCAAAGTAGACGAAAACAAAGTGGATATTGTTTGTTAGATTCAAGGAACATGCAATGACAACATCATGATACGTCTCATAAGTCAGTTTTGCATTTTGATTTCTTTCCTGTGAGCGATGGCAACTCCCCCGTAGCCATCATCTCTGTGTCTTTCAATCATATTAAAGTTTGTAATTTTTCTAAATTTGAGATCATGAGAAAAGGTTTCTGAAAGTAAAGCAAAACTATAATCTTTGTTGTTCATATTTTCAAACTTTCAAATTTTCTTCTACTCTGCAATACAGAATCTCTAGGCATAAAATTATAACCTGGCATCTGGTTAGAGTTAACCAGCATTGTTAGCAAATGCATTATTTGCTGGCTGATTCCTGCTGTCTCCTGGTTTTCTTTCATAGCAAAGGTAGGTTTCTTATCTCTGTCTGAATTAGAGATGGGCACGGGCCTCAATTTCAAGGCCCGGCAAGCCCGAAGCCCTCAGCACATATTTTAAGGCCGATTACGGCCCGTTGTGATACCGCAAGATAATCTTTCCCCTTTCCGCGTCGTGAGACCTTAATGTCAGCAGTTATCCCATCCGGCTGCTCTTATAAAGTTTGCTATCTTCCTGGGACAGATTGTGGACATTTCTGAAATGTCTGCTATAAAGGGCGAGCCTATATGTTGTAGCCTCCTTCTGCTGAGAGCTGGACAGGAGCAGAACAGGTGCTCCACCGTCTCTTCTTCTTCCACATCTCTGCAGCTTCGGCAAAAATCGTTACATGGGAAGCCCAGCCTGTTTGCGTGGGTGCCTATTAGCCAGTATCCCGTAAGGGAGCGTATGACTGTGCTACACCTTCTTATGCCGAGCCTGCATAGCTCAGAGGTGCGCTTTCTGTCTATAATCGGCCATGTTTGCCGGGTTATTCGACATCGGTGTACCGATTGCTACATGTGTTCTCTTAGTCGCTTATATTGCTCTTTTATGATAAGCTTACAGGGTGCCATAGGCATACAAATATCTTCCTTATCTTGAAGGAGGGGGATAGTAGTGCCAGATTTGGCCAACCCGTCTGCTATGCAGTTACCTTCGATGTCCCGATGACCCGGGACCCATATAAGGTTGATAGCACATTGCTGAGCCATCTCGTGAAGAGATTTGCGGCAGTCTGCCACGGTGGCCGAGCTCGAGGATATATGTTTGTCGCTGTATATGTTTACATTGGTTACCAAGATGGTAACTTCCTGAAGGCAGTTCAGTGCTTCCCTGATTGCAATGACCTCCGCCTGGAAGATGCTGCAGTGATCTGGAAGCCTGAAGGAGTGCCGTAGGTTTAGCTGTTCGGAGTAGATTCCTCCTCCGACTTTGTTATCCAGCTTCGATCCATCTGTGAAGATGTTTATGGCCCTTTGTGGGCCTGGATGTCCTTCGAGCCATTCGTGTCTTTTGGGGATGAATATATTGAAGGGGGTGTCTGTGTGTTCCCTTGGGACGCAGTAGTCCGTTTTTGTGGGAACGGTATTGCTATTCAGTACTGATGAGTGACGGCTCATGGCTGTGGAGCCCATTGGTCAGAGTCTCTCAGACGTATTGCTGCCATTTCTGCACGCTCTTTTCCTGGCAGGTCGAGGCTCTGGAGGCATCGGATGGCATTTAGCGCATCATTCGGTGTGGTGCGAAGAGCTCCACTGATGCTTAAGGCAGCAGTTCTTTGAACTTTGCTCAGTTGTTTGGTGATCGTCCTTTTTGATAGGGCCGGCCACCACACTGTAACTCCATAGAGTAGTATAGGTCTAACTATTGCTAGATATATCCATTGGACTATGCTTGGGTTCATGCCCCACTTTAAGCCAATAGCTTTTTTGCATGTATAGAGGGCTATCGTAGCCTTTTTTACTCTGTTTTTTGTGTTCAGGGTCCAGTTTAGCTTCTTGTCAATTACCAACCCTAAGTAACTGGCCCTGTCGCTGAAGGAGAGCCTGCAGCTGCTTAGTAAGGGGGGGTTGAGAGACGGAATTTTATATTTATTTGTAAATAACACAAGTTCCGTTTTCGAGAGGTTAACTCCCAGACCTTGAGATTCCGTCCATTCTGACAGTTTCGCGAGCTTAGCGGTCATTAGGTCGCAGAGTGTTTGTGGGTATTTCCCCGAAAAGATAACCGCAACGTCATCCGCGTATGCCACAACTTTGCAGCCCCCTCCCTCCAGGTCACATAGGATCTTGTTGACTGCTATGTTCCATAGAAGGACACAGGACACAACCTTGGACACAACCTTGCGGTGTGCTTCTGTTGACATACCTTGACTGGTTGGATGATCCCATTGATGATGTCACCGTCCTGCATGTGAGCAATTGATCGATGAGCATCACCAAGTGACGGTCCACCGCCAGATCAGTCAACGCTTCCGTAATGGCACCCGGTACGATATTATTGAAAGCTCACTCGATATCGAGAAAGGCTATTAAGGAGTATTCTTTTAGGTGAAGAGATTTCTCTATCACTGAGACTACTGCGTGAAGTACCGTTTCCGTGGATTTTCCTTTTCGGTAGGCATGTTGTGAGCCTGACAACAACTGGGGTTTTATAGTTGTCCTCAGTTGTAGCCCGACAAGTCTCTCAAAGGTTTTGAAGGTGTGAAGTCCTTTGGAGTTGAATGTGAGGCTTTTCCCGCTTTGGGAATGAAGAATATCTTTGCCTTAAGCCAGGCATCTGGTATTTTTCCCACCACTAGTATCTTCTTGAACATACATTGCAGCCATTTGATGGCCATATCACCAGCCTTTTACAGTTGGGTCGGAATGATCCGGTCCGGGCCTGGAGATGAAAGCTGTTTATTGCCCAGCTGATGTTCTGTTTTGTAAAGATGAGCGTCATCAAAGTTGCCGAGCCTTCACTTAAAAGGCGTGCCGGCTCGGTGGTAGTACATCCGGGAAAGTGAGTGTCGAGAAGAATGTTTAGGGACTCCATACTTGAGTTAGTCCACGTACCATCAATTCTTTTAAGGTACCCCACCGCGGGGGTCGTTTTGGAGAGGATCTTCCGTAGCCTTGCGGCATCCGACGTTTTTTCGATTTCAGAGCAAAATTTGTTTCTTTTTTGTAAAGGGACAGACTGGTCTTATAGTCTGCCCAGTGTTCCTCCCCGTTAGCGCTTTTGGCTCTGTTGAAGAGAGCCCTGCAGCTTTTCCGTAGGATATCTATTTGTTTTGACCACCAGGGGGGTATATTTTTTCTGTTTTTTTATGTCTGTTTGGGGGGCATGCTGCCGTGAAGGCTTGGTTGCATGCTTCAGTGAGCCTTTCCACTAGACGGTTTAAGTCGTCCTCTGTGTTCGGGCATATTGGTGCTTCGGAGGGAAGAAGTTTTTCCATTTCTTTACTATATTTTTCCCAGTTGGCTTTCCTGGGATTAATGTAGTCAATGACTTTTGGGCTCTCCAGAGATAGTATCATCTCGATCTACCTGTGGTCAGAGAAGGAATGTTCATTTAGGACTTTCCAACTTTTGACTGTGTCTGACAGTTTGTGAGACATTAGTGTGAGGTCGAAAGCCTCTTGCCGGTTCTTTATTATAAATGTAGGGTAATTTCCCCGATTACAGATTAGTAGGTTAGAGTTTAGGATGAAGCGGAACAGTGACTCACCCCTTGCGTTTGTGTCCGAGCTCCCCCATTGGGTGTGGTGAGCGTTGGCATCGCAGCCTATTATCAGGCCTACGTTTGACCTCTCGCTATCGCTGGCTAGCTTGCGAACGAGGTCACTCGGAGGATCGCATTCCTCGTGAGCCATGTAGGACGACATCAGTCTAAGATGCGTCCCCTCCAACTCTAGGCTTACAGCCGTGTTGTCGCCATTGCTAAAGTTAAGGAGCAGAAAAATGTTTAGGTGTTTTCTTGCAAGAATGCAGGTACGAATTTTACCTTCTTTTTGGGTTTCAATCAGCTTGTACTCCTTCGTCGCTAGTCCACAGACCTTTTCTCCTACTATCCAAGGCTCCTGGACTAGGACTATATCGGCTCCGCTCTCGATCAACCGGAGTATGAGGGAAGCAGATGCTGCTTTACTGTGGTGGAGATTTATCTGTAGGAGTCTCAGAGACATCTTCCAGAATCCCCACCACTGTGATGTCGGCGTCTGAGTCGTCGGATATCTCCTCGCGACACATTGCCTCAAAATCGAGCATTAGCTCTGCATCGGACGAGTAGCCTTCTTTAGCCTGCTCCAGCTGGTTTTCAGGTGCTTCGATCTCCGAGGCAACGTCTTGCTCGACTGGGTTGTCGACAGGACGGGCCTCGGCCGCTGCGTCCGACTTATACACCTTTATGGTGACCGAGCTGAAACCGAAATTCAGTTCGCCATTAGCTGCCTTTATCGGGGCCAGCGACTCTTTATTGAGTACGAGCACAGCCTGGATCATCGGTGCCTGCGTCGTCTCAACCTTTACTACCTTCCAGTTTGTGGTCGGCAGTTCTGGATTGCACCTCTGCAATATTTTGAGGATGCGCTCAGGCTTCTTGAAGGTAGCCGGCACCCATAGTCTTGCCCGCGGTCTACTGGGCACCTCGCTCCAGTCTACTGCGACGAGCTTCGCCCTAGCGTAGACCTCTCCGATCTGCTCCACCGCTGCTTTATACAGCTTCACGGAGCGCTCGTCTTCACAGGCAATAACTTTAATATTGCCCTGGAAACCCTCCGTGTCCTTGCAGACAGGAGGTGGTCCGGGGTCATTTTCGAGGAGCTCGAAGCAGCGGTCGGCCAATGCCGCTTCCACTGGCTCCTATGTATTTTACCCTCCGCGCTGCCCTTGTCAAGGACGCCGATTAGCGTCCTCTTCTTGGCAATCTGCGCGAAGGATATGTTTGGGAGAACTCTGGACCGCTTTTTAGTCGGTCCAGGCATCTCCTGTGAGCACTGCCTTTTCGGTTGTGGCGCCTGTTGTTGCTCCTTGGTGAAATCTGGGAGCACTGCCGAGGCCCACTTTACCTTATTCAGACAATTGGCTGATGGGCTTGCTGTTTTGCTCGCGTTTTGCCGACGGAGTATTTGCCCGGCATTCCTCATTTCGGCATATGAGAACTTCCTGGCTTGGGCACTTGTCGATGGCAAGTCAGCCCCCGCCACTTTACCAGGAGGTCGGGCAGCCGCACTGATGCTTTTCTGCCTTTCCAGGGTGTTAGTTTTGGGAGGTGCTTTGCCACGCACCCTAGATTCAGGGTGGGACCCCCTCGGGTTGGTACCAGCGCCTTCCACCGAGCAGGTCTTTCCTGCTGTTGAGCTGGTTTGGCCAGGCCTTGGGGCCTCTGCCTTTTCGGTTGTTGCTCCTTGGTAAAATCTGGGATTGCTCCCAGTTGCCTTTAAGGGACTTAAACAAAAAACCAGACTCGGTTTTTTGGTTTTTAGTTGTTGTTTTGTTGCTAATTTGTTGTTCCATATTTGATCCCACGATTTGCAAAGAGAGGACGGTCCGTCCGGGCAGAGATTCACGTTACCCGGATAAGGCATCATTAGAACAGGGGGCTGCCAAGTCCCTGAGCTCTCTGTTTACGACTGAGCTAGTTTTAAAACCGGGCCCTCAGCCAGGCTGACTCTCGGCACGGGTCGAATGACACCTTAGTCCGGCCCGGTGTGAAGTGAGTGTGGGGGTTGGGATGTGGGTAGGTAGTGAGTAGGGATGGGATTGTGTGAGCTACTTATACAAGGCGGCACCACAAGCGCATCGTCAGTGTTGCTACTTCGCGAACTTTCGGTACTCTCCATAGAGATGCCTGCTTATTCGCAGCTGACCTACCTATCGAGGTAGGGCGTTAGCTATCCGCAACCTGCGACCCGTCCGGTGGCCTCAGCTGGGCCTTCTTTGAGCCACCTCACCAGCTCATCAGAACAGATTTTCAAGTATAACTATATAAAAAAAAACGAGGGGAAACGTTATGAGCCGCGTCTGCGCCGCGGCTCTACTTTATACCCGGTATTCAGTCAGTATGTATGTATGTGAGCTTGTTGTAATTTATTACATGGTCGCAAAAGGAAAAAATTTAATTTTAGCCAAAAAAAAACAATTTTAGTCGAACCTTTTCGGAGATTTTGATCTATTAGATGTTTCCATATTTGTTTACATAAATTTTTTACATCTGCCATTTCTACATGTTTTTATCTACTTCCTACATATACATACACGGCTGTGTGCGAGAGAGAGAGGGAATCAGTCTGCGCTTGGGAGGCCACTGAAATTTCATTTCTTCCTTCTGACTATATTTATGATCCGATCTGATCCAAATTCAATATGGTCATTTTCTATGATTCTGCGTTTTTGGTTTTCCCGTATCTTCAAAATTGTAGATTTTCATCTTTTGTGGGGGCGGAAGGGGGCGTGGCCAAATTTTAAAACAACAAACTCGTCTCGGTTTGATATCACAGGAGCTTGGATAGAAAGTTTGGTGGTTCTAGCTCTTATAGTCTCTGAGAACTAGGCGTCAAAAAATTCGATCAGGCATAGCGCCTACCCCTGTGTGTGAGAGAGAGCGAGAGGGAACGATGCATTTCGAAATGGTTTTCTTCATTGTGGCTATATTTATTATTCGATCTGATCCAGATTCTACAATCTGATAGATAAGGTCAGTGTCTATGATTCTGCGTTTTTAGTTTTCTCGTTTCTTTAAAATTGTGCATGCCACAGATTTTCGTCCTTGGAGTGGGCGGAAGGGGGCGGGGCGAAATTTTGAAATACACTTGTAACAGTGCGATAGGACAGGAGTCTGGATACAAAATAGTGTTCCTCTAGCTTTTATGGTCTTTGAGCTATAGGCGCTAATGAAGACGGACAGACGGACGGACAGACAGACATAGCTATATCGACTCGGCTATTGATGCTGATCAAGAATATAAGTAATATTTAAATACAATGGCGGGTATTCGATATGAAGTATTATTTATTTGATTAAACTTGCAATGAATACAGTGAGAGATTAATACCCGCAAGGCGGGACGTAAGACGTGAATGCCACTCGGCTGATGATTAATAACTAACTTAAGAACCTAAACTCCCGAGCTGTGGACCCTTAGCTGCCAGCCACGGCGCTCGTCGCTGTCCAGCAAAAGTGCTGACCTTGCGCCTCGTGTGTGGTGTCCAGTGGCGGCCGGCATCCGGCGACCGCGACGACGGCGATCCCACGGGTGACGAAACTGTTTATCTTGCAATATCGCAGACTTCGTCCAACCCAATGGACAATTCAGTTAACTCTTGTTAACTACTCCCTCCTTCAAGACTTGACCGTCCTCGGTCAAGCCCATGCCTTTCAGCATCTGCTCGAACGCGATGGTGTTACCCTTCTGCTGCCTGCGCCGCATCCACCAGGAAACGCCGATTAGAGCAGCGCACACGGCCACGCCCACGACAGCGGCCAATGTGGAACCGATTATAAGGTTTGTTCGGACTTCGGTCAGGTGCTGCAGATTCTCTTCATTCAGCTTGTGAAGATACGGCAGGCTCAACAGCGTTTGGTGGCGGCTGACATTAATCCTCGCCGAGGTAGCTACGCCCGGGACTCTCTTTGGCGCATTGCTGAAGTTGGTGTATTTTGTCCCGTTGACGTGTGCGACCTGGTCAAAGGTTACCAGGTACGTTCCCGTAACCTTTCGCTCGGGGCCGTCGTCGGTGGTCACAATGGCGGTGGCATCATTGATTACCACAATACCTTCATCTATCTCCAAGATCGGGGGCAGGTTGTTCGGCTGGGTGCCGCAGTGGGCCACGGCGCCAAAATGCAGTTCTTGAGCGCAGCTGTTCGCCGGTGCCTCCTTACAAAAGGCTAATGATGGGGGCCCCATGCATGATGAGACAGCGATGACCTTGCTGCCGCATTCTGCTATAGTGTCCTCGGGTAGCCGGATCGTTACCCCATTGCGTGCGACTGGGAAGACGGTTATTTTCTTACAAATGAGCTTAGGTCTAGGCATTTCAATTACAAATATGATCAATTCCTTATTAGCTAGTGCCCTCACATTTGCAGCGCCCAACTGTTGGGTTACACTGATATCTGTGGAACCTTTCTTCAGAATCGCCTCTAAGTCATTACTATCGATAATAGCTGGATTTACTATATTTATTTTAGCCAGAGTAGTGGCGATCATTAGGTTCTGCAATTCGAGCGTCAATATTCTGTTTCTGGTTAATAGGGTTTCATATAGATGGGAAGTGTTAATTTCTTCCTGCTTTTTTACTTTCAATAGTTGATTAACCGTTTCGGTTAGGGCATTTATCTGTGCTTGAGTCCTTGAGTTTATGGTTATCTGTCTATTATTTGCGTTTATTAAATCATACTCGACCTGTCTCGTTTATTGTAAGTCATCGGAGTCCGGAGTTCCTGCGATTACCTTCAGTGCTGACCCCAAGATATTCAAACTCCTCGCGTGTCTGTGATGAACTCCTAAAGCCGCAGTCAACGTCAGTAGGTGTTTCGTGTCTGTTTCTAATATTTTTCTCATATGTGTCTGAGGGAACACGTCAGTCAATTCTATTGTTTCCTGAATGTATCGGTCATACTCTGTCAAGTTCGTGGAGTGTTGTACGCAGAAAGTTTCGTTCCATATTACTGTCCGTCCGTCAATTATGGGAATGTAGTCCGCGTGCGTGTAGTCCGTCAGCTTTGAGTCAGTCATGGCTGTCAAGGTCAAGACTGCTAGGAGGCAGAGATATTCCACGGGTGACCTACAAGAAATGAGAGACACAACGGCTTATTAACTATACCTTCTTTAATCCTACTATAATTTGTCCTAGTGGACCTGAACTTAGTGCTATGAATCCCGGTTTCCTATACCTAATTCCTTACTTACCTCAAATTGTCTTTGTGGACCACCCTCCCTTTAATAAGAACGGTGGTTCCCAGGTCTGCCTCTACCTTTTGTTCAGCGCAGAGCGGAGTTAGCTTGTTCCCTAACTTCCTATTGGTTTTCACTAGGACCTGCTCGCCTACATCAAAGGTCCTATTTTACCTGGTCGGGTTGTTCCTATCGAGCTGTTCCTGTTGGGCTTTCATTAATTTTAACATAATTTATTCCCCAAGGTTACAACTTGCGTGGACCACATCCATAGGTGTCTTGTTTGTGACGGAGTGGATGGTTCGATTATATTCGATGGTCGCTAGCATAACTAGTTCAACCGTATCGTCCACCTGGCGTTGCAACTTTAAGCACCTGGCTATTTCTAAGAGGGTGCTGTGGAAGCGTTCCACCTGTCCGTTTGATGTGCTGTGCAAAGGTGGGGCATTCGCTATATCAATGTCGAACTGGTTCTTTAATAAAGACCGAATGGTCTCTGAATTGAAAGCTGCCTCATTGTCACAGTAGATGGTCCTAATGGCTGGGAAGATGTTTACCAATTGTAAAATTGGTACTTTCACATCCGTGATTGTGCGTGAAGCAACCTGCTGCGTTATTGCAACCTTTGAAAATTTGTCAATCGCGGTGAGGAAGTACTTCCCTGCGGTGTAAAATATGTCGATGTGAATCAACTCGCCTACTCTTGCCGGAATTGGAGTCACCCCTAACTCTTGCTTCCTAGGGTGCCGGTTATACTTGGCTTTCTGGCATATCCTGCAGTTTATCACCACTTCTGCTGCAATTTTTCCCATCTTTGGAAAATAATAATCCCGCAGTACCTGCTTCACATTTTCCTGGGCTGCCCTGTGCGCCCGATTGTGTTCGGCTGTCATTATCTCTCTTCGTTCCCCGTCGTTGGTGATGTCTGTCACCAAAGTCTTGCAAAATCGAAATTTTGTGTCCGGAAAGGCTTTTACCAGATCGTTTTGCACGAACGCCAAAGTTGGCAGAGTGCAATGGATGGCGTTAACGACTCCAGGCTTTACCGCTTCCTTGATGGATGCAAGAAGTGTATCTCGACTGGCAAAGTCGATCCTGTGACGGGTCTTCTCGGAGAAGAGGATGTGGAACTGCTTGGAAGGGGTACTTGATTCTTCTAGGATTATCTGATTCCTGAAGCAGTTCACTGGTTTGTCTACGGCTTCGATTACGTAAGTGAGCGAGGCTTCACTATGAATTGTTGCTGCGTCGGATCGACTCTGACTTTCTAACGCATTGATGTTTTGTCGCGACAGCGCATCTGCTACGTAATTGTCCCTGCCTGGTTTGTATAAGACCCTTGCGCCGCACTCATCAATTCTCGCCTTCCAACGCTTTATCTTGGAATTGGGGTTTCTATCTGAAACCGCGAAAATCAGTGGCTGATGGTCTGTGTAGATGTTGATGTCACTCTTTCCATACAGGTTATGACGAAGCGTGTCTAGGGCCCAGACTATGGCCAGAAGCTCCCTTTCATTGGTCGCATAGTTTAGTTCTCTGTCTTTCAGAGTCCTAGAAATCATGGTTATGGGTCGACAGTACCGCCCCGATACCATTGGAAGAGGCATCAGTGGTTAGGTCGAATGGTTGATTGAAGTCTGGGTAGTGGAGGATGACGTCTTCCGTCGCCAAAATGTTCCTGAGTTTATCAAAGGCCTGTTTCTGAACCTCATCAAACTGTATGGGAATGGCTTTCGAGCGTTGCTTGCTGATCTTACCATTTTCTCCCTTTAGAATGCTAGAGATAGGTCTTGCTATTTGAGCGAAGTCCTTTATAAAACACCTGTAGTAGCTGGCAAGACCCAGGAATGATCTTACCGCAAACAGGGTGGAGGGTTGTCTAAACCCCTGAATAGCATTGACCTTATCAGGGCTTGTTCTCGTGCCCTCTGTTGACACCACAAACCCAAGGAATTCCACCTGTCCCTTGAAGAACTGGGATTTTTCCTTTGACACCCTCATGTTCGCGTCGTGGAGGCTGCCAAGCACGGTGTCAATGTCTCTGACATAATCTGCCTCACTCTTTGAGAATACGATGACGTCGTCAACATACACGTAACATATCTTACCAATATGCTCCCGTAATACGTCATCGATGGCCCGTTGAAAGATGCTTGATGCATTTCTGAGGCCAAATGGTAAACGGCAGAACTCATATTTGCCTCCGTTTACCGAAAATGAGGTCTTTTCACGATCGCGTTCAGCTAACGTGATTTGGTGGTACCATGACTTTAGGACCTTCCCCAGATTTGAAAGTATCATGGAGATACAAGGCATTGGATACTTGTCTGGTATGGTCTTTGAGTTAAGCTTGCGGAAGTCTATGACTAGCCGCTTCTTGTTTGAGCTCTAGTCGTCAGTGCCTTTTTTTCCAACAACCCATATGGGGTTGTTGTACGGAGACCTGGAAGGCCGAATGATTTTGTTCCGCAATAGGTCCTTCACCTCGTCATTGACGAAATCAGTGGCTCCTACAGGGAAGGGGTACATTTTCGAGTAGATTGGCTCTTCGTCCTCGGTCCTAATTGTGGCTACCACGGCTGTGTTGAAGGGTAGCATTTCAGTCGGATCTGCAAATGCCTTTATACGGCTGGACATCATTCTGAGACACTCGTCCCTTATTTCTGGCGGGACTTCGATGTCGTCTACTTTTGTGAAGTTAACGCTGGGGCATTTGTGGAATAGGATCTTTTCAGATTCCTGTCCAAAGTGAAGATTTTTTGTCCCCAGGTTTATATTGACACCAGCTTTCGTTAGCATGTCGAGCCCTATGATGCCATCAAAGGTTGATAGCTCTGGCAAAATAAAGAACGGGCATTTTATGCCGAATATGGTTAGGAGACATTTTTGCTCTACTTTGTTAAAGCCGTGCAGGGATTTTACGACAAATGGAGCCTCTACAGGGATAATTCCCTTGAGTTCTTTTTTGAGTGGGCGTTGTCTCCGCACTCGATGCTGTCTATCTTTCGGTTTTTTGTTTTGCACTTTTCACCAATTTTCACTTAGCGGGCGTTGTCTCCGCACTAAATGATTTTCACTTTCCTTTTACAAATTTTGTTCTTTCCTGAGTGGGCGTTGTCTCCGCACTCGATGCTGTCGAACTTTAAGTTTTTTGTTTCGCACTTTTCACCGATTTTCACTTAGCGGGCGTTGTCTCCGCACTAATTTACTCTCTCGGGGGTGGTTTTCGATCGCGTTGGGCGCCAGTAATATTTAAATACAATGGCGGGTATTCGATATGAAGTATTATTTATTTGATTAAACTTGCAATGAATACAGTGAGAGATTAATACCCGCAGGGCGAGACGTAAGACGTGAATGCCACTCGGCTGATGATTAATAACTAACTTAAGAACCTAAACTCCCGTGCTGCGGACCCTTAGCTGCCAGCCACGGCGCTCGTCGCTGTCCAGCAAAAGTGCTGACCTTGCGCCTCGTGTGTGGTGTCCAGTGGCGGCCGGCATCCGGCGACCGCGACGACGGGTGACGAAACTGTTTATCTTGCAATATCGCAGACTTCGTCCAACCCAATGGACAATTCAGTTAACTTATATATACTTTATGGGGTCGGAAACGCTTCCTTCTGGGTGTTACACACATTAATTTTTTGCACAAATCTAATATACCCCTTTACTCTTCGAGTACCGGGTATAAAAACGTATATACATTTTTAATATTCATTCATTTTTTCTTAATCTAAAAGTCAAAGTCTGATATTTATCTTATTATATAAAAATGAGAAGAGAAATGAAGGGAGAACTATATTAAAAAGCGAATTTGATTATCTATTTTTATATCAAAAAAAAAAAAAATTAACATGTCTAGGTTTCACTTTTTAGTCTAGTTCTCCTTTCATTTAATATTTTTCCAGAAGTGGAAAATTGACGCTCGCTTGTTGCAGAACTTGCGGGAATGAATAAAACATTTTGCGCCAATTTTTGCAAAAGTTTGAGGTCGTTAGCATTTTTCCAAAACTTTGAAATGTCCTTTTCTTGGCTGATTATATTCAAATATTTATCAATTCTCTGAAAAATTCAAAAATTTAGTTTTTTTGTGTCTAGCTTTACGATGCACCCATACATCCAAATACGCTAAAGCAAAAAAAAATAAAACAGAAACCAAAAACCCAAGAGCCCAAGAACTGACAATGCATACAATTAAACATTTTTTGTGTATTTATAACACATACACCAATGCAATTGCTTTGTTGCTGTCGGCTTCTGCTAGCGCCGCGTCATGATCCGAACAGTTGCTGTACCGAGCCGAACGGTTGGTACTGCATTTCTCAGACTTCGTTTGCGACAGCCGTTTGTATGAAATTGCATATCTATATATTGTATGGTTAGTGGCCGAACATTTCTATGCGACATTTAGCCGAGATTTTTAAAATTTATTATTCATTTTTGGGGAACCTCTTTATAAAAAATTACCAATTTTCTGCTATTTATTTCGTTTGTGTGGAACGTAAATAAAATAGTGAGATCAAGAACCTAGGAAGTGCATGGTCACGCTCTCATAAATCAGCCTTGTTTTGTAAGCAGAAAAAAAAAATTAACTATGACGATGAAGTGATTGTGTTGGTGGCGGCATATATTGTTGCCAAAAAATAAGGGAGAAGTACAGCGCAGACGGATTTCAAAAAATCTTTAAAAAAAACTGTGCCTAAAAAAAAACCATAATATCTTAAATAGTTTTAAATCACCAAACCTATCAGAAATGCCAAAATTATCAAAATGCTGCTTTTCCGTGATCCGCCAAAGACATGGTCTTGCCTTAACTGCTTTTATTAAAACCATCTTATCCTCACGTTGAAAATGAGCATCTCCCTTTTTGGTTTTGCGCACAGTGTCTATTTCTGTGACTAGAAATCTATTTCTATCTAATAAAGTTTCATATAAGTGTACTGAGTTTATTTGCTCTTTTTTCTCTATGCAAAGGATTTTGGCTCTGAGCTTTAGTGTTCCTTAAAATCTGTCTGTTAAACTAGTCAACAAGACATTTCCACTGTGGCCGAAAATAACTGTTTCTGATAGGTTTGGTGATCTAAAAATTTTTAAGCAATTATGGTTTTTTTTTTAGGCACAGTTTGTTTTAAAGAATTTTTGAAATCTGGTATTATTTTCATGCTTTTTCAGAGGTTGTGCTTCCTTTTTTACATTACTGTATCATACATCTGGTTGTATTGAACAGTTCTGAAAAGCTGATAAATGCAGCTATACATCCTACCCAAACACTTTGTTGCTGCAGCTTACCGTCATGAAGATATTAAGCTTTAAAATTAAATCTTCGTTAAAATTAAATTTTCGGAAATATAAACTTTGAAAACTCAGGAAAAGTTGAAAAAAAATATTAATAAATATTTGGTTCTAGATAGGTACATTAGTTAGGTCGTTCGGATAAACGGCTAAGGTTGAGCCGTTTGACCAAAACGACTCAAACCTCATTTTACCTGAGAAAATATCGTCCGGTACTTTGCTGCACCAACTTCCCATAATGACCATATGACATTAGACTTTGAGAAATTTGCTGCGAAGAGAGTGTTCAGTCGGAGAATTATGCATAAGCAACATGATACATACATACATAACAATGCAGACATATTATGTAATACACACCAGCCAATAAAATCATATTACACCAATATTAATTCCACATTAATTATCATTTTTACCATTGTATCATATTCTTATTAAATCAGCACTTTTTGTACCTTTTGTTACCTATAAATAGAGCTAAGTTTTGTTGAATAAAATCAGTATCAGAACCAGGACCAAAGCTGCCTGTCACTCAATTCCCACTGCAATCATCAGAGGCTGTCGCTGTGTCTTCAGACCCTCACCTGCACATTAAGGGATACCATTTCCATCGCAATGATCAGAGGCTGTTGCCGTGTCTTCAGATCCTCAATTGCGCACGGCAGGATACCCTCTCCGTAGTCCAACTGGTTCAAGTTCTGGTTGCGATGACCTAACTGTTGACGGCTTATGTACCGTATAAAACCCAGCTTCATACACGCGCACACACACATTAACAGAGAGAGATAGCATGATAGAAAAAATCTAAAATGAATGTTCGCAAGCCCAACTCCCGGCTATCAATCGAATAACTGAGGCCCAATTTGTAACTTAATGATGTTTTCTAACATCATCACAGCAAGCCATCCAGCAAAATCGTATCTAAAAAGTATAGCAATCGATAAACTCTGCCGCAGCGCTGTTCTCAGCTCAACTGGAAAAACAACTGGACGCATATATCTCTCTCGCTTCCACTGCAATATTTTTGCATAAGGCTATCTCTATTTTTGCAGCTAGTCCAGCTTCAAAGTCTAATGTCATACGGGTAAAATTAGCTGAGATATAGGATTTCATGCTTTAACCCATACACCCATCAGTAATTTTCAGTCTTTTCAATAAATTTTAATAAAATAAAGAATTCTTTATTCAATTGTTATGTTACTACACAATTTTCAAGATTAGTGATTAATTGGGCTTGCTACTGCTTTTTACTATTTTTAAAATGGTATGCTAGGCTAGGTAGTTAGGCTAGGCTGGTAGGCTAGGCTAGGTAAGCTCCCTAGGCGGTCTTCCTTTGTCATTAAAGTCAGATTCTCTTATGAGAGTCCACACATATTCTTATTCTGATTCCAAACACCTTGAAACACCAAACACCGTCGCTCTATAGCTTTTAATTTTTGGTTAAATCTCTCCGCGTTCATGACTAACGTCCCCTAGGTTAGGCGGAAAAAGTCTCAAGGGCTGTGCAGGTAATGGATTTTTAGTGACATGTTTGGCTCCAATGTTTTCATAATTTTCTTAATTAGGTCTTGAACAATTTGAACGTAATCATCACTCATGCTGTTACCAAGAAAATTTTTCGGAATACGTTCCAAGCTGCTTTTTCGTTCATAGATAAAATATTTTCAAATCCATCATATTTTTGTAGTTTTTGAATATGGGGTCCATCAAATACGCTTTCTTTAACTTTTGCTAGAGAAAGACGTGGGTTTTACCTTTATTTACCTTCCTTATCCAGTGCTTTAACAAAGTCCTTATCAGTCCTAGCTTAATGTGCAATGGTGGTAATATAATATCTTGGACCTTCATAAGAGCTGCATTCTGCACGTTTTGCTGTCCCAAAATATTTTCGTTCTGTTCCGTATGCTCTTTCCTGAATAATAATCTTTTCTATCTCAGCTATCCTATAGACACGAAAAGCAGCAGTATTATGTATAACCTCTTTGCAATCCAGTTAACATGGCTACGACTTTTACGACTTCACCCAGTTGCTTCAAGAGTCCGAAAATTGTGCGTGAACCAAATGACGTATCCGGAAATGAGTTATGTAAACATTTTCCTTCCGTGCTGGTCATATATTTTCCACATATGTAGCATGTTTTCCGCTTTGAAAGTGGACTTCCAACCCCAAAGATATTCTGGCAGGAATTCCGAGTGCTCATTAACGATTTCCTTGAAATTAATGTAGAGAGCATGGCCAAGACCCTCGGGATTCGCTGGAAAGCGAGTTATTTTTTGTTCTTTCAAATCTTGAGCTTGAGTCCCTACCAAATAGTCATCTGTCCCAAATAGCAAAGTTGTTCGATCCAGCTGTTTGAACCCATTCATTGTCGGTTTCAAGATTTTCATGCAAGAAATCGCGAGAGCTCGGATAGGACGAGGATCTTTCAAGCGAGATGTGTCAGCGCTGGCAAGGTCTTCTACAGGGTTAATCCGTTCTCAACCAGATCCGTATTTCAAGATGGATTGGTTCCCAACCAAGTTCGAGCATCATAGATTCTGCGAAGCATCCAAAAAGGCCTACGTGCGCGTGGAGGTTGGTCATCTAGTCGAGGTGCAACTTCTTACCGCAAAAACACAAATCACACCCGCGAAGACCATATCGGTCCTCCGGTTAGAGCTATGCGGTGCCGCTCTATTGTCCGAAATGGCAGCGGCTATCCTGCCGAATATGCCAACGGCGAGTACGAACTGTCACTATTGGACAGATTCCAGCATAGTCCTCGCTTGGCTAGCCACTGGGCTACCTTAAGCAACCGAGATCAAGAAGTGGTTGCACGTTCCAACCGAACAGAGCCCCGCGGAATTAGCCAGTAGAGACGTTACCCTTTACCATTACATGATCTGGTCGATAACACACTTTGCTGCCACTTACCAGCTTGGCTGCGAAAGGCCCGAGATCAATGGACAGCACAAGTTGAGGAATCTCCGTTATAACCCTAGAGCGACGGGCGCCCAGCTCATCAGAATAGTTCCTTGGACGGTTATTCAAACTGGAGAGAGCTCTGCAAGTCTGGGAGTCTGTGCGTATGTCCTTGGCTTCACCAAGCGCTGCCGAACATTAACCACCGCATAAGGGGACCATCTTACCAGCGGAGAAATGATCGAAACTGAACGAACTCTTATCTTAGAGACAACACAATGATTATCCCAAGGAGTATCACTTCTTAAGTGAAAGGCCAGTCCAGTGCCAAGGTCAAGTTCTATGCTGAACTAAACCCTTTCCTAGACCAACATGGGATTTAAATTCTAAATTGCTGAAGTATGACGAACGGCTTCCAATTATTTTTCCTTATCCTTCTAACCAATTAATGGTGCGCCTTATTCGATCCATGTATTGGATTCCAAAGGTTTAGAAGCTTATGAAGGGTGTAGTGAACTGCAAGATATGTCTTATCCATAAGAAGAGGTTGCAGTTCTTCAAACTGAGCGAACTTCCTTTCCCAGACCATTTACACCTACTATGATGGACTACGCGCGTCCCGTCGAAATACGACAATATACAGAAAGAGCGTATCTGATTACACTAGGCAATATAATATAACTTTTTTTCCGCTGTAAGCTAAACCGACTTTTTCTGATATATTTGGGGATTTAAAAATATTTAAGGAATTATGGTTTATTTTAGGTTTACTTCTTTTATTAAATTTTTTTTCAAAAATGGTATTTTATTTTAATGTTACCCATAAAATCTAAATATAAGAATAAGAACTTGAAATTTAGCATTAACCTTAATTAGACTAATTTAGGATTTTGAATTTTTATTTAGACCACGCCTTTCTTTGCCCCTACCAACCGATTTAGAAAGGAACTTGAACTTGAAATTTAGAATGAACCGTAGTGAAATTTTTTTTATTTTGGAATTGGACCACGCCTTCCCCTTCCCCTCCCCCTCCCCCTCCCGACAGCTTTGGGAAAAGGAGCAAAATATTGATTTTAAAATGTGATTTTTCACGAAAAGGGGTAAAAACGGGCAAAAAAGATTAATAATCTGAATTTAGATGTTTTAGTTAACAACCTTTAGGCAAAACTCTCGAGCTAACCTGGTCTAATCGTATAGTTAAGCTTAAAAAATGAAAAAAATGAGATTCATTGCGAATTTGTAAGTAATGGCTGTCAAAAATAACGAAAAACAACAACTGCCACAGGCAGAAAAGACAATTTCAAGATATGACAATTTCAAAATAATTTGGAAAAAATGGAAGGCACCAAAAAATACCGGTAAATATTATTATTGTATTTGCCAAACCTACTAAGGCTCGAAAAAAATGTGACGAGAAGATGGGCGTATGTGCGTTCGGTTTCAGTTAATTTTCACGATAAAACATTTTGCTTCATTTAATAAGATCTTCAGCCTAACTTATCTTGGCCTCCTAAATATCGCGCCGCTGCTCGTCCTGTCCTCCACCCTGACCTTTCCGTCCTGCCCGGCATTTATTGCGACGACCCTCCCGACGAACCACTGTTGAGGGGACAGGTTGTCCGGCGACGACCACGAGATCTCCTTCCTTTACGTTCGGCTGCATCGCATTTGTGCACATATTCTTGGGACCATCGCTGCCAGAAAATTTGCCTGGCTGACGAGACAAGCCGCTATCGGTTTAGGCCACTCAGACCCTCCTGGTCCGGGGGGGCGACTGGCTTCGGTGAACTTGGTCGCTTTGTCGCAATTGACCTTTTGCGGACATCCTCAACGACTGACAAATCTTTGGAATGCCAATAAAAATGAGTTAGTTGTCAGATCGGAGAAAATTTCTAAATGAGCCGCTTAGGACGCAAATCAGACCAATAACCCAATGTAGGACTTATATGGGGGCCTTCCTCGAATTTTCAGAGTCGTATAGACTGGGCACAAAAATTAACGACACATATGGCGAAAGGGCACGGAGCACGGAGACGGTCTGCGGGTATATTGCCCCCAATTTGGGTCTGAAGTTGAGGCTCATGAAATTTGGTTTGATGCAGATAGTGAACGTAGGTCTGCACAAACTGCGAGCGTTTTGTCAATAACAAAGGAAACTTGGCATTATATGACATAGGAGCGTTAACTAGTCGCCCCCCAACTCGCAACAACTCTGCCTCTTCATGGATGAAGGGATTCAAGCGCTGAAGACTGGGCCCTAACCTGGTGCCCTTACGAACCCTTTCAATATTTTCCTGATACTCGTTTTCTTGTACAATTTCGACCTTTTTGTTAGAAACTGCTCGTCGTATTCTACGGGTGGCAAAACTTTTTAAATTTGAGGCTTCTATCTTTGCATTTTCGGATAAAGTGGGACACGAAAACGAACACTCTTAGCAGTTAGAGGTGTGACGAGTATCCTTCGATTACGTGAACTAAATAATTTGTTATTGCAGCCCGATCAGTCCGACCGATTGCTTCCTGGTTTCCATATGCAGCTCTTTTTCGGAAAGTTCGAAGTGGGGATTTCTGGGCCAGATCTCTTTTGCATCCTTCAAAGACTCTGGTCTACTAAACCAAATCGACCGCACGAATTTCTCTACGTCACAACCTGACGAAACTATGTTTTCTGGGTTCTGTTTTGTTGGTGACACAGATCTGCGAGAAGGTGAGCGGCACATAACTCAAGCCTTGGGAGCATTTTCGTCTTGAGCTGTGCTACTTTCGACCTCGCAGTCAACAACGAGACCTTAAAACCGTCTGCAGTCTTTCTACGGATAAAGGCGCAGGCTTCATATGCTCTCATGGAGGCGTCGGCAAAGGCATGTACTTGTATCGGTGACATGGGATCAGTATGTACAAATCGAGGTATGATTAGAAGATTATCTAACTGATCAAAGGATTCTTTTATTAATTTCCAGTTATGAGTGCATCATAATTGACAAATCCCAATCTAACTTATTAAGCCAAGGCTCCTGCAGTAGGATCTTTCCCTTTATTGCTAAAGGACTTAACAAGCCGAGGGGGTCAAACAGCTTTGATGTCACCAATCAAATGTACCGTGTTGCCGCTCGGAAACCCATGACTGACGTGTCAATTTGGAACTTGTGGCAGCCACGATATTCCTAACGGCTTAGTTGACTCTGAGTCCGATAAGGTTATCGGTTTAACTGTGCTCTCGAAAACGGTGACTTCAGGTGAGTTCGATAACCATTTAGAGATCGGACGTGCTTTTAACTTTTATCCTAATACATGGCGACCGTGACAAGTGATGCAAAATTGACTTGTAATTAAAAAAAAGGAAAATCCCCAATTAATTTTGATAAGTCATACAACTACTAGATTGAAGTTTTGCTGGCCGTCCGAAGGTGCAAAGAAATAAAAAAAAAACCTGAAATTGGTGCAAAGTACCAAAGAACACGCAACAAAACCCGCAATACATATAACCATAGCCGCATCTCACGCCCATAACCCGTAACCGGTATGATCGTGTAAAGTTTGCGAAAAAATTCTACTCAAGGAGCGTAAAGCATATATATATAAATATATGTAAAAATTCAAGAAACAAAAATAATTAAAAGAAGATAATGACCTGAAGAGGCACCGACAACGCTAGAAAGAACGTACATCAAGACAGTGGAATGAAAAAGGAAAAAAAGAGGCACAGACAACGCTACTAAAAGCGTGCAAGACCTGTGCGAAGATCAGCACCGGCCCCACCTGAGCACATAGGCCCCGGAAGACACTTAAGTGCGAGTGGCATATAGGCCTCCGGGGGACCGGAATCAAGGAAAAAAAATTGCGAGGTAGGCAGACCGCCCACTTCGCCGCCGCTGGATAACACTACGTTTGAGGAAGTTGCTCCTATCGAGCAAAGGGATGCGCCAAGCCTGCAAGAGGCTTTAGAGCTGTATCCAACTACGGGACCACGCCCACTCACAATAGCTGAGTACAGAGCACGGCAGAATCCTCCCGCCAAACGGAAAAGAAACGGAGTGGCAGAGTAACAAAACTTCTCCAACAGCGGCGGCTCACACTGGACCTAATAAAAGCCGCAAAAACGGAACTGGAACGGCAACAACACGAAGAAGCCCTGGCTAAGATAAAAGAACAACTTTGCATTGGTGCAAAGCAATGCAAAGGGCTGCATGAATTAATGCTACTGCCTCATTCGCCCCTAATTTTATACCTACCCACAAGCGATGCATGCAAACGCTGCTTGTAAATCTGTTAGGCTTTTATACTAAATCTTTATTGCCGGTATTGTTTTATATAGAGTCCAATACTGTAAACCGGTCATATGTAAACTAACACACAATATCTTTCCTCATATGAAGTAATAGGAGTAGATTTCGATTTAATAAGAACATCAAAATACAAATTTTTAACCAATCAATAGTCAGAATTATTTAAATTATTACCCAATCAGATCAGTACAGAACTAGAACAAAATGGGTTCGTTCGGATTTAACGATAGTCAGACCAAAGACAATAAGGCCAACGTGGTCAAAAATGTCAAAATAGTAGACCACACGGATAGCATTCAAGCCCTATGGGTATTACTTTTGATTTTAACTATTGTAAACGTTTTACAATTTCTTTTAACGTTATACGTAAAACAACAAAAGATATATGAGCAGGGCAAACGACCCTATAGGGTTGAGAATAGAAACATATTTCAACACAAAACATTTATTTATTATTTATTTACTCGCCAACGGTTAAACCTTAACTGGCTAAACTAACTTATATCTATCTTAAACAATAAACACTAAACAAAGAAAGAAAGAAAGGATAACAAATTAATTATTCAACATGAAAAAATCAGAAACTGACCATCTGACGGATGCTTTCCCATGGCAAAAGTCGAATCGCATCCCAGCTGGCAGCGCATTATACTGACGAAGCGCCCTACATAATGGCTCATTATTCCCGTAGTTGGTCCGGTGGAGATCAACAACAAAAAGTGCGTAGTCCCTAAGGCTCCTGGCAGGCGTGTTGAAGCCAATCCTACTAAGCAGGACATGGCAATCGATGTTACCCACTAATATGTCATATAAAAATAGCTGAGCCGCAATGGTCCATCGATCCTCGAGGGAGAAGAGATGCACGAGGTGGCATCTGCGCTCATAGGACGGAACTGGACTGGAAAATTGCAAAGGCTGGAGTGCAAACTTCAAAAACTTCCTTTGCAATCACTCGATACGCGCAATCTGAACGACACCAGTGCGCACAAGAAATGCACAAAGACTCAGCCTCGTATATGGGTCCTTAAGCTGGGATGCATTATGCATTACAAAGCCGAACATAGCATAGGCTTTTGGCAAAATGAAGTTCAAATGCTCGATAAAAAGAAATTTGGAATCGAACAAGACTCCAAGGTTAAGTGACTCCGTCAGCTTCAAAAGCGGAAGGCCATCTATCGAATACGAGGCCTGAACATTGAATACACACTTGCTAAAGGACAAATAGTAACATTTGCTAACATTGAGATGGAGCGAATTAAGTGTGCACCAACGAACGACTCCATCTAGGTCACGTTGTAGAAGGATACTGTCCCCTAAAGTTTTGATGGAACGGAAGATTTTCAGATCATCGACATACAGCAAATGCTCAGAAGCCTGAATGCTGAGGCATATGTCATTAATGAAGAAAGCGAACAGCTATCTTCCCTGTGGAAGACCGGAAGTAGCCAGATATGGGTCCGATTGCTTTCCATTCACTAATACAATATACTCTCGTTGCTCCAGATATGAAATGAACCAACTAAGCAGGCTCGAATGAATCCCCAACCGATACAGCTTGGCTATTAGGGCACAGTGGGAGACTTTGTCAAAGGCCTTAGAAAAGTCAGTGTACACCACATCAACTTGAGAGTGCACTTCAAAGGCATGTGTGCAAAAATTACTGAAGGCTACCAAATTAGTGGTCGTTGATCTACCTGTCATAAAACCATGCTGATTTGGGCTAATGTACGATTTCATGAGGAAAGTGATCTTTTTGGCAATGATGCGCTCAAGAAGTTTTAAGCTTCGTTTTGGCAGAGTCTCTGTCCTTACGAAACACTTGAAAAAGGTTGGGATCAAAGAACTCGTTGTCGAAGAAGTTTTCGTTGAGCCAGGTTTTAACAATGATGATAACGTCGAAATCGCACGTAGATGTTGCCAAGTAGACCGCTTGAGCCTTAGTGCGCAAACCAGAAATGTTTTCAAAGAAAATGCGAATGGATTTGGCCCCATCCATCGGCATAGTCCCAGGAAGTGGCAGTGCCGTCCGATTAGCGGCCACGAGAGTAGGGTCCAAAGGAGGGTCAGGAACATCACATACGGCAAGGCTCGTGCGTAAAACCTGTCCACACGTCGCAGTCCGAAACAGCAGCACACCATCCCCATCCAGTAGATTGGTCAGGGCGGTGGTACGGAATACCAATCCAGGTGTTGATACCGAAGAGAGTGCTCCATTTAAGAGCGAGCGCCGGGCTGCTGACTCTCCCCAAATGTCGAGGACAGAGACGGCGCAAGCAAAGCACACGAAGAACTGCATTGGCATATGTTGTTGTGATGATGATGTCAGAAGCGCACACAGTCGAGAAAGCGCGCCAGCAAGAGCATCGTCGTCTGATCCATCAGCAGCCAAACGAATGTCGCACAGAGCGCAATGCGAATAAGCGGGATATTGTTGTTGTTCCACAGAGGCATGCCAGAAATGATGCAGCGGGCCGTTGCGCACTGCGAAGAGGCGAGAAAGTGTAAGCAGAATATGCTGTCGAGAAGCGGCGATCCAGAAACCATAGGCGCCGCTCACTGGGGGTTTTTTGAAGTGGATGGAACTGGAACTTCCTCAGTAGGGGTGGACGTCCGCAATGGCACAAGCATAGGCAGATTAACAGCCATCAGATCAGGCCTCTGTCTATGCACAAAGCGGGAAACTCTTACCGATACAGGCCAGAATTTGTCATCAAAGACCATCGGGAATAGAGGCTCAGGGACTCTAAGTTTGAAATTAATGAATTTCAACGCAGATATGTCCGCATCCCGCTTGACCAGCTTCGCACAGGAAATTCCGGCATCAGACACCTTGAGCTTATCGGCAACAAATTTCACCACCGTCTCTGGCTCCGTCACGGCGGCAAATTTACCGATATGCAGGTATTTTCTGCTCTGCACTACATTTAATTGCTCACAGCTCGGAGCAACACCAACAAAACGCTTAGCAGTTTTGCTGCGATTCTTCCTCTTTTTCCTTCGGACTGTCACGAAGCCGTCCGAATCAGATGGGAGAGCGGCAGCTGACCCCGGGTCAATGACCGCAGTCGAGGTGGCGGCCACTAGCCGTGGAGACAGTAGATCAGTCACCGGTATGGCATTATTGGCATCCTTCTTTGCAGCAACCGGCTTCACCCTCCTATTCGACTTAACCGGGAGGGCAGCCTGAAGATCTGACTTGAGTTCCCGATAACGGCTTTCAAGCTTCCGCACCTTGTCACTGAGTTCATCAATTTTAGAATGCGAGTCATTCGCAACCACACAGTTATCACACTGCCACAACAGGTTGAGCAGATTTATTAAAAGTTTATTAGCATCTGAGGGCAGGTCTATGCACGACAAATGAAAAGCACGGCGGCACAACGACGAGCAGCGAACAGCATCAAAGCAGCGAAGTAGAGCAGCAGTGACGTTTAAATTGCATTCCGAGCATGACGAGACATAGCGAAAGCATGACCGAACGCAGTGAGAGCTGACTGATCACTGATAAATGGTAGTATATCAAATGATAAAACTAAGAGAAAGTTAATATTTACATGGAGTGAAGGAATATATGTGCTAAAGTACTAGAACTCAAAACAGAGTTCTCTAGTACAAAAGCCTCACCCAAAACAGACTAGCTCAACCGAGCACCATAAATAAACACTCTATTAATTTAGTGACTTTTTTAACGAGATCAGGGAATTATTTCTCGGAACTAAGTCCAAATGAAATGATCTCCAGTGGACCCAAGCGTCAGACTTTTTAAACGCCTTCGGGACCAATTGGTCACTGTTAAAAATAGGTTCAACCTAGATTTACATCTACCCACTGGGTAAATCAGTTTAGTAAGGTTCGTACCTATTATTGAATCTGGGGAAAGACTCATAAGTCCACGGCCAAAATCTCCAAATACAGCCTAGGTCCACATAGTCTCAGAGGATGATTCCACAGTTTACCCTCAAACTACTGGTACTTCAATGTCATCCACTTCTGCTTCAGAAGAGGTTCATTACAGCACTAAAATTAATCGATCTAACGAAAGGATCACACGAGCAAATTGCCGTTGAGGTAATTAAATCGAAAATAATTGGCACTGCACTCTACAAAGTGCAAGATGAAACCATAAATGCAATTATAAAAAAATTGCAAGTCACTATTGTCGGTGAAACATCTGATACAATAAAGGTAAAACTAAAAAAAGTACATCAAAGAGGAAAAACTCTACCTATTTATATCCCTAAACCCACATTCACCTCACATCGGGACGGACTAAGGTGTCATTCAACCCGTGCCGATAGTCAGCCTGGCTGAGGGCCCGGTTTTAAAACTAGCTCAGTCGTAAACGGAGAGCTTAGGGACTTGGCAGCTCCCTGTTCTAATGATGCCTTATCCGGGTAACGTGAATCTCTGCCCAGACGGACCGTTCTTTCTTTGCAAATTGTGGGATCAAATATGGAAAACAACAAAACAACAACTAAAAACCAAAAAACCGAGTCTGGCACTCCCCAAAAGTCAACTGGGAGCAATCCCATGCGTGGAAAGGCAGTGGCCCCAAGGCCTGGCCAAACCAGCTCAACATCAGGAAAGACCTTCTCGGTGGAAG
This sequence comes from Drosophila helvetica, assembly GCA_963969585.1. Taxonomy (NCBI): domain Eukaryota; kingdom Metazoa; phylum Arthropoda; class Insecta; order Diptera; family Drosophilidae; genus Drosophila; species Drosophila helvetica. The sequence continues at coordinate 39,924,282 of OZ018402.1, read as the reverse complement.
GCGCTGGTACCAACGCGAGGGGATCCCACCCTGAATCTGGGGTGGGTGGCAAAGCACCTCCCAAAACTAACACCCTGGAAAGGCAGCAAAGCATCAGTGCGGCATTGGCCGACCACTGCTTCGAGCTCCTCGAAAAAGAAAGGTTGAGACGACGCAGGCACCGATGAACCAGGCTGTGCTCGTACTCAATAAAGAGTCGCTGGCCCCGATAGAGGCAGCTAAGGGCGAGCTGAAGAAGGCTACTCGTCCGATGCAGAGCTAATGCTCGACTTTGAGGCGATGTGTCGCGACATCACAGTGGTGGGGATTCTGGAAGATGTCTCTGAGACTCCTTCAGATAAGTCTCCACCACAGTAAAGCAGCATCTGCTTCCCTCATACTCCGGTTGATCGAGAGTGGAACCGACATAATCCTAGTCCAGGGGCGACGAAGGAGTACAAGCTGATTGAAACCCAAAAAGAAGGTAAAATTCGTACCTGCATTCTTGCAAGAAAACACCTAAATATTTTGCTGCTCCATAACTTTAGTAATGGCGACAACACGGTGAGCCTTGAGATGCAGCGGACGCATCTAAGACTGATGTCGACCTATATGGCTCACGAGGAATGCGATCCTCCGAGTTACCCCGTTCGCAAGCTAGCCAGCGATAGCGAGAGGTCAGACGTAGGCCTGATAATAGGCTGCGATGCCAACACTCACCACACCCAATGGGTGAGCTCGGACACAAACGTAAGGGGTGAGTCACTGTTCAGCTTCATCCTTAACTCTAGCCTATTAATCTGTAATCAGGGCAATGACCCTACATTTATAATAAAGAACCGGCAAGAAGTTATCGACCTCACAAACTCTCGACCGCTCACAAACTGTCAGACATAGTGAACAGTTAAAAAGTCCTAGAGGAACATTCCTTCTCTGACCACAGGAAGATCGAGATGATACTATCTCTCGAGAGCCCAAAAGCCATTGACTACATTAATCCCAGGAAAGCCAATTGGGAAAAATATAGTAAAGAAATAGACAAACTACTTCCCTCTGAAGCACCAGTTTGCCCAAACACAGAGGATGACTCAAACCGTCTAGTGGATAGGCTCACTGAACCGACCTAATGGAATTTCGAGGTCTGGGAGTTAATCCCTCGAAAGTGGAACTAGTGTTATTTAGAAATAAATATAAGATTCCGCCTCTCAACCCCCCCACACTAAACGGTTCTCTCCTTCAGTGACAGTGCATGTTACTTAGGGTTAGTAATTGACAAGAAGCTACACTGGAACCTGAATACAAAAGACAGAGTAAAGAAGGCTACGATAGCTCTCTATACATGCAAAAAAGCTATTGGCTTAAAGTGGGGCATGAACCCAAGCATATTCCAATGGATATATCTACAAATAGTTAGACCTATACTACTCTATGGAGTTATAGTGTGGTGGCCGGCACTATCAAAAGGGACGATCACCAAACAACTGAGCAAAGTTCAAAGAACTGCTGCCTTAAGCATCAGTGACTTAAGCATCTTCGTACCACACCGAATGATGCGCTAAGTGCCATCCTATGCCTCCAGGATTTCGACCTGGCAGGAAAAGAGCTTGCAGAAATGGCAGCAATACGGACAGCAATGCAGCAAGGGCCATAAATATCTTCACAGATGGATCGAAGCTGGATAACAAGGTCGGAGGAGGAATCTACTCCGAACAGCTAAACATACGGCACTCCTTCAGGCTTCCAGATCACTGTAGCGTCTTCCAGGCGGAGGTCATTGCAATCAGGGAGCACTGAACTGCCTTCAGGAAGTTACCATCATGGTAACCAATGTAAACATATACAGCGATAGCCAAGCCGCGATCAAATCGCCAAATGCGATTTCCTCGAACTTGGCCACCGTGGCAGACTGCCGCAAATCTCTTCACGAAATGGCTCAGCAATTTGCTATCAACCTTATATAAGTCCCGGTCCATTGGGACATCGAGGGTAACTGCATAGCAGACGAGTTGGCCAGATCTGGCACTACTATCCCCCTTCTTCAAGACAAGGAAGATATTTGTATGGCCACCTGTAAGCTTATCATAAAAAAGCAATATAAGCGACTAAGAGATAACAAGTGGCAATCGGTACCACGAAATCGAATAACCCGGCAAACATGGCCGACTATAGACAGAAAGCGCACCTCTGAGCTATGCAGGCTCGGTAGAAGAAGGTGTAGCGTAGTCATACGCTCCCTTACGGGACACTGGCTAATAGGCACCCACGCAAACAGGCAGGGAGCCCCATATAATGATTTTTGCAGAAGCTTCAGAGATGAGGAAGAAGAAGAGACGGTGGAACACCTGCTCTGCTCATGTCCCGCACTCAGCAGAGCAAGGCTATGTGACGGCTTGTGTTCTTGGGAATCCCCTTCATAGCAGACATTTCAGAAATGTCCACAATCCGTCCCAGAAAGATAGCAAACTTTATAAGAGCTGCCGGATGAAATAACTGCTGACATTAAAGTCTCACAACGCGGAAAGAGAAAGATTCTCTTGCGGTATCACAACGGGCCGAAACCAGCCTATGTGTGGCGGGCTTCTGGCGAGCCTGGCAACCGCCTCTACCTAACATAACCTTACTACAATAACAATAATAATAGAAGCTGTTGAGGCTATAGGGGAAATAGTGGAAGCTATAGTGGAAACAACCACCAAACCGGAAATTATAACGACAATAACCGAAATGGCACCACAAGCAATAATAGATATAACAATTAAGTCCGACAGGCTTAAACCTCGCCGGAAAACCAATAAGAACCCTTAAGAAAATACACTCAGTGAAACAAACGGTTCACACTATCAATCTTAATTATAATCTTTTCGTTTTATTAGAAAATAAAAAAACTCTACTGGTGCAGATACATCCTTAATTAAAGAAAATTCAGATACATTTTGTAACATAGATTACTCAAAAATAACACAAATATCAGGTATTGTTGAAGGCACAACAAATTCTAAGGTATTAGCACTCATAGAACTTCTTTCTGAAAATATGCCATTATCCCATAATTTTAATATAGTAAAATCCGAAATTTCCATACCGTGTGATAGAACAATAGGAATAGATTTCTTGAAAAAGTTCAATTGCCAAATAGATTTAAACCCAGACAATAATTAGATCGCCCTGAGACTAAGCAATCTCCAATTTTCCATAAATATTCCAATATATCATACACTAGAGAACATTTTAACAATATTACTAGCCCGATCCGAAGTTGTCCGAACTGAGTACATATTCAACCCAATACAAGAGATAAAACATGGAGTTTACATAGGAAATTCTATTTCAGATTCTCGAAACGCCTTCGTCCGAATTTTAAATACAACAGATAAAAATGCAATAATTAAATTAAATACCATAAAATTTGAAGCATTAAATGACTACAACATAGTAACTTTCAATCCGAGCACTAAAAGCAAAGAAATTTCAGACAAATTAAATAAAAATTTACCTCCACAATTCAAAACAGTGCTTACCGAATTATGCACCAAATACATCCATATATTCTGAACAGAAACCGAATCAGTTTCAACTAATAATTTTTATAAACAAGAGATAAGATTGAAAGATGATGAATCGGTATATCGAAACTATAGAATTCCTCACAGTCAAAAAGAGGAAGTAATAAAACTGGTAGAAAAACTAATAAAATACAAAATAGTGGAACCTTCACTCTCAGAGTATAACAGTCCATTATTAATAGTCCCACAGAAATCATTACCGAATTCAGATAGCAAAAGATGGAGCCTAGTAATTGACTTCCGCCAAATAAATAAAAAAGTTTTATCAGACAAATTTCCTCTACCCAGAATTGATTATATTCTTGAAAAATTAGTTAGAGCTAAATACTTCTCATGCCTAGATCTTTTCAAAGAATGATGACAATTGCATTTTCAGGTCTCGATCCTACTCAGGCATTCTTGTACATGGATGACCTTATTGTCATCGGTTATTCCGAAAAGCATATGATTAAAAACCTTACTAATGTGTTTGACCTATGTAGAAAACAAAATTTTAAATTGCACCCTGAAAAGTGCTAATTTTTCAGACACGAAGTAACCTTTTTAGGTCATATGTGTACTGACAAAGGTATTTTACCAGACGACAAGAAATATGACGTCATATAAAATTACCCAGTCCCAACGGAGGCACACAGCGCTAGAAGATTCGTTGCATTTTGCAATTATTATAGACGTTTTATAAAAAACTTGTCCGATCATTCACGCCACATAACAAGATTATGTAAAAAGAATGTGAGCTTCGAATGCACAGATAAATGTTAGCAGGCATTCGAATATTTAAAAAAATAGTTTTTGAAACCAACCTTACTGCAATATCCCGATTTTAACAAAGAATTCTGTATAACACCGGATGCAAATAAACAAGCATGTGTAGCTGTGCTAACGCAAAATTATAATGGAATTCAGCTACCAGTAGCATACGCATCAAGATCTTTCACAAAGGTTGAAAGTAATAAGAACACAACAGAACAAGAATTAGCGGCAATACCTTGGGCAATAAATCATTTTCGACCATATATTTATGGCAAATACTTCACCGTCAAAACTGACCATAGACCGCTTACTTATTTATTTTCAATGGTTAACCATAGCTCAAAACTAACACGAAAGAGACTGGATTTGGAGGAATATGATTTTACTGTGGAGTATCTTAAGGGAAAAGACAATCAAATAGCGGATGAGTTATCAAGAATAACCATCACAGACCTAAAAAATAATGAAGCAACAAACAAAGTAATGAAAGTCACTACAAGAAATCAAAGTAGACAAAAATCCTGCGCAGGAAATGAAAAAGTAGAATTGCCTAGGCAATCGCTTACAAAAGCTTCAAAGCCCAACGTATATAAAGTCATCAACAATGACGAAGTACGCAAAGTAGTGACCTTGCATGTAAAATATATGACATGTTTTTTAAACATGGAAAGAAAATTACTGCAAGATATTATGTTAGCGATCTGTATACTAATGGAATTTTCGACTTATGTCAATTCTTCCAAAGGCTTGAAATGCAAGCCGGTAAACATGAAATCAGCCAACTCAAAGTGGCACCGTGGGAAAACATCTTTGAATACATTTCAATAGATAGTTTCAAAAATATGGGCAATTAATTATTAAGATAATTGAGAAGAGCGCTACTCACCGCGGTGACCATAATAACAAATGAAAAAGAAAAATAAGCTATTTTGTCTATATTATATGAAGATCCAATACAAGGGGGACAAACAGACATTACAAAAACTTTGGCCAAAGTCAGAAGACATTGTTTTTGGAAAAATATGACTCAAGAAATAACTAACTAACTAATACGCAAATGTCAAAAATGCCAAAAGTATAAAACGGCAAGAAAAACCACAACCCCATTAACTATTACAGAAACAACATACATTTGATAGGATGATAGTGGATACGATCGGTCTACTTCCTAAATCAGGACAAGGAAACGAATATGCAATCACTTTAATCTGTGACTTAACAAAATACCTTGTTGCCATACCAATAAATAAAAAAAGTGTTAAAACAGTATTTACAGCTATTTTTGAACATTTTATTTTAAAGTACGGTCTAATGAAGACGTTCATAGCGGACATGGGAACAGAATATACAAATTCAATAGTTGAGGATTTATGTAGACTTGCGAACATCCAAAACATAACATCCACTGCACACCATCAACTGTAGGAACCGCGGAGCGCAGACACAGAACTTTTAATGAGTTCATACGCTCGTACATCTCAACTGATAAAACAGATTGGGATGTATGGCTTCAATACTTCGTATATTGTTTTAATAAAACACCCTCTATGGCACACGGACCGTATACAGTAAAAGACATAGGAGAAAGAGATAATATCATAATCTCAGACAATAAAAATAAAAAATAAAAAGTACATAAGGATAGGATACAAATTTATAATTCATAATCATTTTTAAAATGGCCATATATAAGCATTAACATGCCATACGCCAAAAAACTACTATGCATTCATTTAGAAAAAAAATTTGTTCACTTAAATATATATTTCTTTACACTCGCATTAATTGCAGGTCACGTTAGTTGTAACACTACTGCCGGAAAAACTCGCTGTAGGATGAGCCGGTTAGGTGCCGTAGTCAAGACAGACTCGGACCTAAAGAGCGTGCTATCCATCAGCAAAGCCGAAGAAGAATGCCTGAACCATGTTCCAGCTTCCAGCGTAGGGAAGTGCCGAAGCGTTCGTGGAAGAGGATGAGGCAAAAGCTCAATACAAGGCGGCCCTGAAGATCTTAAGCAGGCTCCAAAGCAAGGCGGATATCTCCCCGGAGGAGAAATTCAAGCTAGCTTGGGCCGAGCTAAAGGTGGAGAAGGGCCGAAGATACTACTCACGGTTGCCTCAAATGAAGGCTTCCACTAGCGAACACGCCAATAAGGTGGAGGAGTTGCTGGCTACCAAGAGGCAGCGCTCGACCGACAATACCGCCACCCCGGCAGGCAAGCGGCAGCGCGGTCCCAAGAGAGCGGAACCACCACCACCAGCACCGAAAACAATGAAGCAGAGGTCGGTCAATGCTTCAAAGAGCAGCGTTGTGTCCAGGAGACACCTGATTGTAGTTATCATCGACAGACGTGATGAGAACGGGAAGATGACGGCGGCGCAGTGGAAACTGGTCCACGCGCGGCTCGTCGACTCCCTGCTTGCACGGATAGAGGAAGACCCTACAGTGCCCATGCCCACTTTTGATGGCGCTGGGTGGCTGAATGGGGTCAAAATCCTGAAATGCAATGACGACCCGGCGCTGAGGTGGCTGACGCAGACGGTCTGCCAATTGGAGGCGTTGTGGGAGGGGGCCAAGCTGGAGGTGGTGGACAGGGAGCTAATCCCGTCCAAACCAAAGGCGAAGGTACTCTTCCCCATCGTCATCCAAGGAGACCGCGCGCTGAACCTCTTTCAGCGGCAGAACCCTGATATACCAACCGCAGACTGGAAGGTACTGCACGCTGGTAGCCCACTACCAAACGAGGGGGGCCAGCATGTAATCCTCCAGATCACCAAAGACGCAGAAGTCATGGGCATGGGCAGTGTGTACCTGCGCCCCAAGAAGCGTCACCCCGAAGACACAGACACACACACCCTGTAGGCAGGCGAGGTGGAGAAGGACCTCGGTCTGGACACCATCGTGGAGGCCGCCCAGGGTCTGGCTCTTGAAGACTCCCAGGAAGATGAGGACGGTGACCTGACGATTACAGTCAACCCGTCGTATGCAGTTGAGCAAGCCGCCCATGAAACTGAGTGTGCTGTAAAACAACCTGCATAAAAGCAAGGTAGCATCGGCGGAGCTCCTTATAGCCATGGTGCAAGGGCCCGCTGACATAGCTTTGGTCCAGGAGCCCTGGATTGCGTCAGGCAATACAGTGGCCGGACTAAAGTTCGCAAATTACAACTCGTTCTACCCAACATCGATAAGCAGGAACAGAACTGTCGTACTAGTACGAAAAGGAATCCACGCTTACCTTATGTCTCATTACAGCACAGACGACCTGACAGTAGTGCTGCTGGAGAGTGAGGAGAAGCGCCTTCTGGTAGCCTCCTGCTACATGGTACACGACAGGCCCGCACCACCTGAAGAACTAAGGAGTCTGGTGGAAGAAGCCGACTCCAAAGACCAACAACTCATCACAGTGTGTGGGGAAGCCCCGATATCAACGACCGAGGTGAGTCACTCCTAGACTTTATATTATCAAATAACATAGATGTAGCAAACGTGGGAGAGGACTACACATACGTAGGTCCCACCTCGTCCAACGTGCTAGATCTAACCCTCGTAACGGGAAAGAGTACCTTAGTATCTGGCTGGAGAGTCCTCGAAAGACCATCCTTCTCGGAACATAGGTACATTCAGTTTAAGTGCGTGTTCATGCATATGAACAACGACCCGACAGCAGGTAGCGTCACAAAAAAAAAATACAGTCCACTTGAAGGAGGCCAACAAACTCGCAGTTATCACATCTTTAACAAACCGCGGGCAATATGTTCATAAAACATGAACAGGAACCGACACAAGCCAACTAATAAACAATACAGTCCACTTGAAGAAGGCCACTTGAGAAAAAGGACACATAGAGTTCGACCATAAAATCATATACATGGGTCACGTCGAACACAAATCTATTAACACATGTGGTCTGCATGTAGTAGGTGTCATTAGAAGGGATGAGCGTGGGAACAAGTGCCGCACATCCTTCCTTTTCTTAGCGTTGGTCTTAGTTTTAATTACCTTATATTTTCCTATATATAGTGCATAAGTTTTGAGAATAAAACAGTTCGAATTTACAACTCAACTCAACAAAATACACATTTGCTGCTTCGAGCCGGATTCATCATTGATCTGGAGAATAGAAGCATCATCAACATTTGGTCCATCGAGCCTCTGTGTTTCCCCCACCCGTGGTAAGAAATTCAGAATTATCAGCGCCAGGAAAAACATAATCCCTTGTCTTGGATAGTAAGGTTGCAACCTGAAAAACAAATAGCCTCTGTTCTCCCCCACCAGTGTTAAGATACAGAATAGTATAAACCCTTGCATTTTATAACAAGGTGTTAGTGGCAATAAAAACAGAATAGCGTAATCCCTTGGGTTTCAATACAAAGGTCAATATCAATAATTAAAAAAGACGACAATAAGTTACTGATCTCCCCAACCAGTGGTAAGAGACACAGTAAATAAAGTCGCAAAAAGGATACTGATCTCCCACATCAGTGGTAAGAGACACAGTAGATAAAATCCAAAAAAGGAAACTGATCTGCACCAGCAGTGGTAAAAGACACAGTAGATAAAATCCAATAAAAGGACACTGATCTCCACCAGCAGTGGTAAGAGACACAGTAGATAAAATCCAAAAAAAGGACACTGATATCCACCAGCAGTGGTAAGAGACACAGTAGATAAAATCGCAAAAAATAACCTCAGCCAAAGTGAACAGTCCAAGCTGTGAGTCGGGGCACAACGTAGTCAACAAGGTGACCACAATAAAAACACCCCCAACGGTTCACTTAGGACTAAAAGGTTAAATAAAAAAAAAAAAAATAAAAAAGGCCACAATTCGGCAAAAGTTGCTTGAAGAGCAGGAGCAGTTAGAGGAGCAAATGTTAAAACTTCAGGACGAAGCATCAAAACAACCGCTTACTAAAATCAAGACAGCAGACGCCCTGAAACAGTTGGAAACAATCCAGAATGCTATTGAAGCAAATCACGAAAATTAATAAAGGATGTTGTCGGAAAGGAGGAATATTTCGAAAAAACAATATTTTATTTCTTAAAAGATAAATACATGAAACTAAAAGGACAACTAAATTGTGAGAAGGGTGTGATCTTAGAAAGAAACATCTTAGACGAAAGGCACTACAGGAGAAACCTACCTGTAGAATCGCCCGGCCCATCTGCCGGAAAAACCATAAGTTTCGACGACACATTTTTAGACGGCACCTTAAACCAATCCGTAAGTCAGAAAGAAACTTGTCAGACCAGTAGACAAGCAGAGGAACTGCTACGCCTTTGCAACGACATACACGGTGAGATAAACAACAAAATGTATATATATTATAGGATATATTATCAAAAATGAGAAGACTATATAGAATCGCAGAGTCTCTCAGAAGACGTCACAAAAATGTATCGCACGACGGAGTGTGGGAAAAAATTAGAAATATTAAAAAACCAATTAAAAATTGAATCTAATCGGATCGATAACGATTTAAGATGCCAAGTAGAGTTCGAGATGGTAAAAATATCAACGTTAGATGGAGACGTAAAGGATGACATTTCACAATTTCTTCAAAGAGATGATACATGATCAAAAGAGCATACACAATACGGAAAAAATAATAATAAAAATAATAATTCGAAAGCTCGATAATGAAGGAATGTGACACTTTAAGCAAGCCATTCAAAAACCCAGAGAAATTCAGAAGTTATCTGATTTGCTACAATTTTTGGAACAGCAGTATCAAACACTAACAGCAGTAGCAGGAAACAATAATGCTAGCAGAGGAAGGAAGACATATCAAAAGCAAATAACTCCCGTCTACTCAAAAATGATCAAATGTAAGTGTTGCAACTATGAAGGTCATGTTGTCTCGGAGTGCCGAAAATTCGAACGGTTAACACCAGAAAACCGATTGCAATGGACAAAAGACCAAAGGTTGTGCCTTATATGCTTAAAGCACAATAGAAACGAGCAGTGCTACGAAAAAAACAAAAAATTTAGAAAATGCTACCAATATCATAGCTAAATGTTGCATATTGAATTCAAAAAAACACTAGAAAATGCTACGACAATGACGTCCAAAAGTGGATCAACAGTAATCCTGGCAACAGCACAAGTAAGAGCAAAGGCAGCCAACAGAGAGTACATGCTATTAAGAGCATTAATCGACCAAGGATCTCAGGTATCTTCGATATCAGAGGAAGCCGCTCAGCTGCTAGGACTTCCCCGTCAAAGAGTCGTCACTAAAATACATGGGCTCAGCGAGACGCTAGATGATGAGTCAAAATACAAAATCAGAGCCAAGATAACGCCACGATTCCTAAGCAATCATAAAGAAGAAGTAGAGGCTGCCGTCTTGTCATCCCTAACCAGTGCGCAACCAGGGAAATCGTTCCAATACGAAATGGAAAAATGGAAAAATTATCATCTGGCTGATCCGTTATTCAATAAGTCGGACAGAATCGATTTAGTGTTGGGAGGAGAAGTATTTGCAAGGATTCTCAAAAACGATGTTGTCAAGATTGATGGCAGTCTCGGGCAATATACAAAATTTGGTTGGATCATATCAGGCATAGTGAATATACCCAAAACCAAGCCATTTACGTTGGTAGTCACTAATTTGGAGCAATTTTGGGAGCTGGAAGAAGACGAAGACCAAGACGCTAGTACAGAAAAGATGGAAAAAACTATGGAAGAATACAAAAATTCCGTCAAACGCGACAAAAATTGACGATTTATAGTAAAGGTACCATTCAAGGAGGACAAGGAATTGGGCGAATCACGTAAACTGGCGATGACCCGGCTCTTGTAAATGGAACGCAAATTGAAGAGGCAAGACGAGCTCCATAAAGGATACAAGAGCTTTATGAAGGAGTACAAGGATCTCGGTCACATGGCTAAGGTTAATGATGGATCGATGGGAAAGTATTATCTTCCCCATCAAGCGGTCATCAGAGAGGGAAGTGCTACGACAAAATTGAGAGTCGTCTTCGATGCATCTGCACAAATCATCAAACGGGAAAAGTCTGAATGATATAATGTATACTGGGCCAAGGTTGCAAAAAGACATTTTCGACATCATCATCAAATGGAGAACGTGGAATATTGTATTAGCTGCCGATGTGGAAAAAATGTACAGACAGATACAAATTTCCAAGAAAGACCAACCGTACCATCGCATACTCTGGAGGTATGATCCAATGAAGCCCATAGAGGAGTATGAATTACAAACAGTTACGTATGGGACATCGTCAGCACCGTTTTTAGCTGTTCGAACGTTAATGGAGATATCTAATTATACCCTGGACCCTAATCTGCGAAACATCATAAAATCTGATTTTTACATGGATGACTTAATGACAGGAGCGGATACAATTGAGGAAGCACAAAATATACAAAAAACGATTGCTCCAGCGTTCAGTGCATTCGGATTTCATCTTTGGAAATGGTTATCGAACAACGAAAAAGTATTGGGGAAAATTGACTCTAGAAATAAACGACAAAGAAACAGTTAAAACACTGGGACTACATTGGCAGCCAAAAAAGACAACTTTAAATTTGAAGCCAACATGAGCACTGCGAAGACTTGTACAAAAAGATCAGTTCTATCTCAAGTAGTACGAATTTTTTGACCCAATTGGATGGTTGTCTGCAGTCACAGTCATCGCAAAACTCTACGTGCAGAAACTCTGGCTACTGAAAAAAAAAATGGGACGAAGAATTACCCAACGAACTTGCAGACGAATGGAACAAATTTTCAGAAGGCATGGACATGGCAAAGGACTTCGCACTCCGCTATGGAAAGGTACTCATCTCAACTGTCATGTGGAAATGCATGGATTCGGTGACGCGTCAGAAAAAGCATATGCAGCAGTAATATACATAAAGACACCATACACAATAAAGCTTCTGACGGCAAAAACAAAAGTCAATCCAGTAAAAAATAGGAATACGTTACCCAAACTGGAACTGTGCGCCGCTCATTTGCTAGCCAAGTTGATGAACCGTGCATCAGAATCGATACCTCAGGCTACTGCAATGTACGCTTGGAGTGACTCAACTATTACTTTAGAATGGATTCGGGAAAGTAAGAACAAGGATAAGTTCATAAGGAAGAGGGTAGACGAATACGTGCCACAAGCAATATGGGATCATGTTAACACAAAAGACAATCCCGCAGACAGTGCATCGCGTGGCATCTCTCCAGCCAAATAACAAGATCTAAATAATTGGTGGAACGGCTCAAATTGGCTTACCTTGCCAATAGACCAATGGCCAATAACCACAAACGAACAGACTGAACATAAGTCTACATTTATAAATCTCAAAAATGAAGGAGAGTTTATAAATGAGCTCGTATCACGCTATTAGAGTTGGCTTAAGCTACAAAGAGTAGTAGCATACATAAAGCGTTTTTTCCACAGAGGAAGTACCTTGCCACAATACGTGACTGCAATCGAACTACGATCTGCGACAATACTCATTATCAGATTATACCAGAAGAAGCAGTTTCAAGTCGAAATTCAGCAGCTCAACAGAGGAGAAACGGTCAAAAACGACAGCAGGATCAGTAACCTCTATCCATTCCTATATAAAGATGGTTAACTTAGAATAGGTGGACGGTTAACTAAGTCTGACCTTCCATTTAACACAAAACATCCAGTCAGACTTATGAAGTCTCATTTAACTGGGCTCTTAATTAAAGAATGTCATCATGCAACCCTTCATGGAGGGAATCAGTTGATGGAAGCGATGATCAGACGCCAATATTGGATAATATCAGTCAAAAAAGATATTAAGAAATTTGTCCGAAGGTGCACCAAATGCATCCGATACCGTCAGAAGGCAGCTAAACAAATTATGGGTAATCTTCCGACGGAACGAATAACAATCCCCAGTCCTTTTACACACACAAGAGTGGATTATGCAGGACCGTTTCATATGAGATGTTCCAAAGAAAGAGGACAGAAGTCGTTCAAGGGATACGTAGCAGTATTTATTTGCTTTGCTACTAAGGCGATTTATTTGGAAGCAGTCAGTGCCATGACAACGGAAGCATTTTTAGCAGCAGTGGGACGCTTTACTGCACGGCAAGGGAAATGTGCTCACCTATATTCGGATAATGGAACGAACTTTGTGGGAGCCAACTGATGTCTAGACGCAGATTTTAAAAAAGCGATTAAACGGAAAAGTGACATTGTCCCAACACTAGCCAATGAAAACACAACATGGCATTTTCCCCCCCGTCAAGACCACACTTTGGCGGAATTTGGGAAGCAGGTTTAAAATCAATGAAATATCATTTAAAAAGGACCATCGGAGAAGTCAAACTCACATTTGAAGAAATGACAACTGTACTATCCCAGATTGAAGCAGTAATAAACTCTCACCCACTTTATACCTCAAGTGAAATTAATGGCGAAGATGTTTAACCCCAGGGCACTTCCTTATTGGAAAAACCATTTTGTCAATACCAGTTCCAGAAGAAGATGTGGCTATAACATCTCTTAATAAGTGGAAACTAGTTCAAAAGCTTCAAAGAGATTTTTTGAAACGATGGAAAGAAGACTATCTGCAAAAGCTTCAACAAAGGAATAAGTGGAAACAGCCTGAGGAAAACCTACAGGACGGAGATAGCGTTCTTATTAAGAACGAAGACACTCAACCGTCGAAATGGCCACTAGCTAGAATATTACAAACTCACCCAGGCAACGACGGTCGAGTACGAGTTGTGTCGTTAGATTTAGAGAAAACTACGATCAAGCGACCAATACATAAGGTCTGTCCTCTTGTTAAAATCAAGGAATATCCAGAAAACGCTGACCAAAAAACAATAAACGAAACAGGTCTTACTACCTTAAAACCTAAGGAATTCAACCTATGGGGAACAATACTCTGCTTACTGATGATAATGCCGATATTGCTAGCAGCACCCATTAACGTCACAAATGGAATAATACACGAAATGTCGGATAAGGCAGCAGTATATCTAGATCCACTGGGCCAAGTGGAAGTCATTGAGTCCAAATGGAATTTGATCGTATACTTTAATATGAAGTCATTTCTGCAAATCAATGATCACATAAATATTATTACAAATGAACAATGTATGCCCCAAGCTGGATAAATTCAAAATGGATTGTTTGAATGTCATCGGTAATATGAGAAGGCAAATATCGCGCATAGAAGACACAAATAAACACATGTTCGGGAATAGAAATGCGAGAGTCAAACGTGCACCATTCGCATTTTTGGGATCATACTACCACATCTTATTCGGACTAATGGAAAAAGAAGATTCGAGAAATCATGGAAAGGAACATGCAAGTGCTTTTCGCAAATCAAAATGATTTGAATTTATTGATTAAAAAACAAACAACGATAGTCGGATCAACTCTAAATGTTTTGACACGAACTACAAAGGAAATCAACGAACAATTTAAGAATATTGAAATTCACGTTGACGAACAAAGAAAATCCAGCAGAATTTCTACATATATCAAGAAACAATCAGGTTCTTTATGCTAACCAAACAACTTAGCATGGCGATTTCAGAAAGCGAAAGGACTCAAGCAGACATGGTGGGATTGTTGATCGATATAAATCACGGCAAGCTGAACCCAGACTTAATAACTCCGACTCAAATGAATAGCGAAATTCAAGAAATAAGAGAGCATTTTCCTGAGAAGTATAAGCTACCTGGAAGAGGTACTAATGAGATACAAGCTATCTACAAACTACTCACTGCCAGTGGAGCAATAGTCGATGACAAATTAGATATCAGCGTAAGCATTCCGTTGTTAAACAGTCAATCATCTCGACTATGTTTGGACGTTGACTTGCAATGACTGCACCATCAAGTGGCCCACCAGCCGAATGCTGTTACGCGCGAATCCCAGGCCGAAACGCAGCCCTCCTCCCACTCAACCGACCGAGGGGCGCTGCCGCAAAACGTGCGACTCGTTAACCGAACCGATCGCGATCATGCAGGAAAGATAGATGTTAGACTAGTATTCGAGGAAAATTAGAACTAATCTTACTAAAGGAATTAATCATGCATTAAAACTATCGTACTCCACAACTACAATTACTAACTACAAGAAAGGTATGTGAGTAATAGTAATTTAAGAGGAGGAAGGGAATTAGTTGTCGATATGATATGGTAGAGGGAATTATAATCCGAGCATAAAACTGTAAAAGGTTCATGCAAGGAATAATTCGATCTACAAATCGGAAGGAACAAAGGTATATAATTTCTAGTAATTCTAATAGGAATCGTGAAGTTTATGCGGCTCAACAAGACAGGGCTATCTACGTCACCCTTGATCAAGTTGTGCACAAAAATCACACCAAGCATTTTTCTACGGTTAACTAAAGATGGAAAGGTTTATTAAAAGCGATCTACTAGAGTAAGACGGCAGTCTCACACTTGCATCCCAGTTGAGGCCGCGTAGAGCGAAAATTAAAAAGTTTTTCTGTACTGATTCTATACGGTTCTGGTGTACTTTGTACTGAGGGCACCATACACAAGAACCATATTCTAAAATCGGACGAACAAGTGATATATAGAGAGTCTTTGTTATATAGGGGTCGTCAAATTCCTTTGACCACCTCTTTTTAAACCCAAGCACGCCCATGGCCTTATTTACCATGGTAGAAATGTGTTCAGAAAACTTTAACTTGGGATCTAAAAGAACACCAAGAATATCAACTAGGGTAAATCTCTCGAGAGAACCCCCGCCTAGTGTGTAAGGAGCCAGAAAGGCGGAATAGACTCTATTTCTTTTGAGACGCACAACCACATAATGATCCCAGTGGTTCGAGAGTCGTATCTGATTTACAACTTTATGCTGGTTTCATACCATGTAATGTCCGAAGCATCGTTACATAAATGCCAACGAACTGCTTTCGACGTGTATGTCTGCAAAGGGAATTGGCCATGGGCCAATGCAAATGATAATGCGTGCGAAATATCACCTCTGAAGCCATTAAGTACTTTTCAATGTACGTTTGTTGAAGCTAAGCCCCTACCGTTTTGGGTAAAGCTAAAAACGGACAACGACTGGCTCTTTAGGACATTCAACAAGACTTCAGCATATATACAATGCAACGGGAATCATAAGGTTATAAAAGACTTACCGCGACGAGAGATACTTTCTCTACAAGAAGGATGTACAGTTCGGTCCGGAGGAAGAACGTTGTTTTCGCCAAAAAAGATTGAGAGTGAATAGTCGAAATCAGTGAACATCTCCTTAACGAAGGAAATCGGGGAAATCTCAGAGTTTAAAACCACTGGGTTCAAGGGTAATCAATAACAGCAAGGAAATTGGTGATCTTCAAAAGCGAATCAAGGAAATACAAAATTAGAATATTCATCTAAGAAAACTCGACTTCCACCCAGTGATTATCATCATGATTCTGGTACTATTGATTGTGTATCTAAAGAAGAAATGCAAATGAAATAAATTAGTCACCATAACCCTGACGGACAATACTGGCCGGCAAAATGTTCAGAATATGAACCGAACCGGACACCAGGTAACGCCGCAGTAATTACGCACCCCTGGCGAACCGCGGGTAAGATGTTCATGCACATTGCGGCAACCTGTCACTGCGAGCGTTGCTGAGAGCTGAGTCATTGAGTATAAGTAATATTTAAATATAAGTCGGGTGTTCGATACAAAGTATTATTTATTTAATTAAACTTGTAAATGAATACATTGAGAGATTAATACCCGCAAGGCGAGACGATAAAACGTGAACGCCACTCGGCTGATAATTAATAACTGACTTAAGAACCTAAACTTCCGAGCTGCGGACCCTTAGCTGCCAGCCACGGCGCTCGTCGCTGTCCAGCAAAAGTGCTGACCTTGCGCCTCGTGTGTTGTGTCCAGTGGCGGCCGGCATCCGGCGACCGCGACGACGGCGATCCCACGGGTGACGAAAATGCTTATTTTGCAATATCGCAGAATTCGCCCAACCCAATGGACAATTCAGTTAACTCTTGTTAACTACTCCCTCCTTCAAGACTTGACCGTCCTCGGTCAAGCCCATGCCTTTCAGCATCTGCTCGATCGCGATGGTGTTACCCTTCTGCTGCCTGCGCCGCATCCACCAGGAAATGCCGCATTCTGCTATAGTGTCCTCGAGCAGCCGGATCGTTACCCCATTGCGTGCGACTGGGAAGACGGTTATTTTCTTACAAATGAGCTTAGGTCTAGGCATTTCAATTACAAATATGATCAATTCCTTATTAGCTAGTGCCCTCACATTTGCAGCGCCCAAAAGTTTGGTTACACTGATATCTGTGGAACCTTTCTTCAGAATCGCCCCTAAGTCATTACTATCGATAATAGCTGGATTTACTATATTTATTTTAGCCAGAGTAGTGGCGATCATTAGGTTCTGCAATTCGAGCGTCAATATTCTGTTTCTGGTTAAGAGGGTTTCATATAGATGGGAAGTGTTAATTTCTTCCTAATTTCAATAGTTGATTAACCGTTTCGGTGAGGGCATTTATCTGTGTTTGAGTCCTTGAGTTTATGGTTATCTGTCTATTGTTTGCGTTTATTAAATCATACTTGACCTGTCTCGTTTGTTGTTAGTCATCGGAGTCCGGAGTTCCTGCGATTACCTTCAGTGCTGACCCCAAGATATTCAAACTCCTCGCGTGTCTGTGATGAACTCCTAAAGCCGCAGTCAACGTCAGTAGGTGTTTCGTGTTTGTTTCTAATATTTTCCTCATATGTGTCTGCGGGAACACGTCAGTCAATTCTATTGTTTCCTGAATGTATCGGTCATACTCTGTCAAGTTCGTGGAGTGTTGTACGCAGAAAGTTTCGTTCCATATTACTGTGCGTCCGTCAATTATGGGAATGTAGTCCGTCAGCTTTGAGTCAGTCATGGCTGTCAAGGTCAAGACTGCTAGGAGGCAGAGATATTCCACGGGTGACCTACAAGAAATGAGAGACACAACGGCTTCTTAACTATACCTTCTTTAATCCTATTATAATTTGTCCTAGTGGACCTGAACTTAGTGCTATGAATCCCGGTTTCCTATACCTAACTCCTTACCTACCTCAAATTGTCTTTGTGGACCACCCTCCCTTTAATAAGAACGGTGGTTCCTAGGTCTGCCTCTACCTTTTGTTCAGCGCAGAGGGGAGTTAGCTTGTTGCCTAACCTCCTATTGGTTTTCACTAGGACCTGCTCGCCTACATCAAAGGTCCTATTTTGCCTGGTCGGGTTGTTCCTATCGAGCTGTTCTTGTTTGGCTTTCATTAATTTTAACATAATTTCTTCCCCAAGGTCACAACTTGCGTGGACCACATCCATAGGTGTCTTGTTTGTGACGGAGTGGATGGTTCGATTATATTCGATGGTCGCTAGCTTAACTCGTTCAACCGTATCGTCCACCTGGCGTTGCAATTTTAAGCACTTGGCTATTTCTAAGGGGGTGCTGTGGAAGCGTTCCACCTGTCCGTTTGATGTGCTGTGCAACGGTGGGGCATTCGCTACATCAATGTCGAACTGGTTCTTTAATAAAGACCGAATGGTCTCTGAATTGAAAGCTGCCTCATTGTCACAGTAGATGGTCCTAATGGCTGGGAAGATGTTTACCAATTGTAAAATTGGTATTTTCACGTCCGTGATTGTGCGTGAAGCAACCTGCTGCGTTATTGCAAACTTTGAAAATTTGTCAATCGCGGTGAGGAAGTACTTCCCTGCGGTGTATAATATGTCGATGTGAATCAACTCGCCTACTCTTGCCGGAATTGGAGTCACCCCTAACTCTTGCTTCCTATGGTGCCGGTTATACTTGTGCCTGCAGTTTATCACCACTTCCGCTGCAATTTTTTCCATCTTCGGAAAATAATTATCTTGCAGTACCTGCTTCACATTCTCCTGGGCTGCCCTGTGCGCCCGATTGTGTTCGGCTGTCATTATCTCTCTTCGTTCCCCGTCGTTGGTGATGTCTGTCACCAAAGTCTTGCAAAATCAAAATTTTGTGTCCGGAAAGGCTTTTACCAGATCGTTTTGCACGAACGCCAAAGTTGGCAGAGGTCAATGGATGGCGTTAACGACTCCAGGCTGTACCGCTTCCTTGATGGATGCAAGAAGTGTATCTCGACTGGCAAAGTCGATCTTGTGACGGGTCTTCTCGGAGAAGAGGATGTGGAACTGCTTGGAAGGGGTACTTGATTCTTCTAGGAATATCTGATTCCTGAAGCAGTTCACTGGTTTGTCTACGGCTTCGATTACGTAAGTGAGCGAGGCTTCACTATGAATTGTTGCTGCGTCGGATCGACTCTGACTTTCTAACGCATTGATGTTTTGTCACGACAGCGCATCTGCTACGTAATTGTCCCTGCCTGGTTTGTAAAAGACCCTTGCGCCGCACTCATCAATTCTCGCCTTCCAACGCTTTATCTTGGAATTGGGGTTTCTATCTGAAACCGCGAAAATCAGTGGCTGATGGTCTGTGTAGATGTTGATTTCACTCTTTCCATACAGGTAGTGACGAAGCGTGTTTAGGGCCCAGAAGCTCCCTTTCATTGGTCGCATAGTTTAGTTCTCTGTCTTTCAGAGTCCTAGAAATCATGGTTATGGGTCTATTATTTTGCGACAGTACCGCCCCGATACCACCGGTCGAGGCATCAGTGGTTAGGTCGAATGGTTGATTGACGTCTGGGTAGTGGAGGATGATGTCTTCCGACGCCAAAATGTTCCTGAGTTTATCAAAGGCCTGTTTCTGAACCTCATCAAACTGTATGGGAATGGCTTTCGAGCGTTGCTTGCTGATCTTACCATTTTCTCCCTTTAGAATGCTAGAGATAGGTCTTGCTATTTGAGCGAAGTCCTTTATAAAACACCTGTAGTAGCTGGCAAGACCCAGGAATGATCTTACCGCAAACAGGGTGGAGGACTGTCTAAACCCCTGAAGAGCCTTGACCTTATCAGGGCTTGTTCTCGTGCCTTCTGTTGACGCCACAAACCCAAGGAATTCCACCTGTCCCTTGAAGAACTGGGACTTTTCCTTTGACACCCTCATGTTCGCGTCGTGGAGGCTGCCAATCACGGTGTCAATGTCTCTGACATGATCTGCCTCACTCTTTGAGAATACGATGACGTCGTCAACATACACGTAACATATCTTACCAATATGCTCCCGTAATACGTCATCGATGGCCCGTTGAAAGATGCTTGATGCATTTCTGAGGCCAAATGGCAAACGGCAGAACTCATATTTGCCTCCGTTTACCGGAAATGAGGTCTTTTCACGATCGCGTTCAGCTAACGTGATTTGGTGGTACCCTGACTTTAGGTCCTTCCCCAGATTTGAAAGTATCATGGAGATACAAGGCATTGGATACTTGTCTGGTATGGTCTTTGAGTTAAGCTTGCGGAAGTCTATGACTAGCCGCTTCTTGTTTGTGCGTCAGTGCCTTTTTTTCCAACAACCCATATGGGGTTGTTGTACGGAGACCTGGAAGGCCGAATGATTTTGTTCCGCAATAGGTCCTTCACCTCGTCATTGACGAAATCAGTGGCTCCTACAGGGAAGGGGTACATTTTCGAGTAGATTAGCTCTCCGTCCTCGGTCCTAATTGTGGCTACCACGGCTGTGTTGAAAGGTAGCATTTCAGTCGGATCTGCAAATGCCTTTATACGGCTGGACATCATTCTGAGAAACTCGTCCCTTATTTCTGGCGGGACTTCGATGTCGTCTACTTTTGTGAAGTTACCGCTGGGGCATTTGTGGAATAGGATCTTTTCAGATTCCTGTCCAAAGTGGAGATTTTTTGTCCCCAGGTTTATATTGACACCAGCTTTCGTTAGCGTGCCGAGCTCTATGATGCCATCAAAGGTTGATTGCTCCGGCAAAATAAAGAACGGGCATTTTATGCCGAATATGGTTAAGAGACATTTTTGCTCTACTTTGTTAAAGCCGTGCAGGGATGTTACAACAAATGGGGCTCCTACAGGGACAATTCCCTTAAGTTCTTTGAGTGGTTTGATATAATTTTTTGCGTCCCCAGTGTCTTTTAAAAGGTTTAGCGTTCTCCCTGCTACTGTTCGTTTGACAAACGGGAGCAGGGACTCTCCCCTAAAAAATTGACAGTATCACTCTCGTATCCTGCACTATTCTCTTCATCAATCTCCGCCACTGCTACCGATGCTAACTGCTCGTATTGTTGCTCGTATCTGTCCGGGTCCACCTGAGCGAGGTGATTTACCCTCTGCCTGCGCTAGTCGGAGAATCTCTGGGATCCAGCCGACCTTTTATACGCACCCTGTTGGTGCCCGCTATTAGGGTTTCCTGTAGCTGGTAGGCCTGGGCTGTGCCCCTGCTGCTTCTGAAAGCTAGTTGGCTGGCGGAATTTAGAGGAAGATGGATCAACATCCATAATCTCTACTTTGTCTTGGCTTCGATGACCACCTGCTTGATGGTTCCTCTGGTTGTTCGTGTAGAACGGGTTCTTCGATTGCCTTTTGTCGTGATCGGGCTCATTCTGTCCGCCCTGCCTATACTTTGCTCGGTTCTGTGGCTTGCTTTCTAAAGCTCTTGCATAATTCGTTGCAAAGTCGTGCCTATCATGGTTGGCCTCAATTTCTTGTGCCAAGGCCAAGGCTGACGGCAAGTCCGCAGGCTGTGCCGCAAATAATATATCCGTGAGGCCTCTTCTTAAGCCTGAGACAAAGACACGGAGTGCGTCAGCCCTATACTTCTCGTTAATGTATTGCGCCTGTGCGGCGTCTTGTGACATGATCGTCTTATTTGTGAGAAGGGTGAGCTTCTTCTCGACCTCTTCGTAAAACTGAGTGATGGACAGTCCGCCCTGCCGAAGCGTGGCAAGCTCTTGCTCTAGCAAGTATATCGGACGCTTGTCCGAATATGTAAAATCGATGCGATTGATGATCGCCTCAAAGTTCAACACTGTGTTGAACGACGCTAAGAGCGAGTCAGCGGGCCCTCTAAACTTGTTCCTGATTATTAAAACCGCTTGGTACTGCTTTGAACTCCCTACAAATCCCTCGTATAGCTTATAGGCAGCTTTTGCTGATTGGCGCCAGGAAACATATTGATCCTGGGCCCCGTTGAATTCTAGCAGCGTTTTTACAGCATCCAAAGCTTCATCGCACCTTACCGCTCGGTCCAAGGTGATCGCCCCGAGGCCCTGGCCTCGGGGACCTGAACTCTTGCAGCCTGCAGCTGGTCAGTTACAGCCTGCAGACGTCGATTAAAGTCAGCTTTTTGTATTTCTAGCACAGAGTTGACTGCCGCCTCTATAACGGCTCTGATCTGAACAGGGTCCATTCTTTCTTCTCTTCCCTCGGGTTCTATTTCAAGGTCTACACTGAGTCCGCCGAACAATCTCGCTAATTCAGAAATGGGCATGAACAGTCCCTAACGTTTCGTTTGTCTTTGTCGTAGGTCAGGACCGGCTCTGCCGGGCCGTTGCTTCTGTTTATTTTCTTTAGGAATCAAATTCAAATTCCCTCAATCAGAGATCTCGTTGTTGTTGCCCGCCGACAACAATGTATTTGTGGTGTGGTGTGGGGGGGGGTGGCAAAAAAGTTCTGAGAACAACAACGGCCGAATATTTCTGAATATATTTTATTTTCGTTTTATTTCTTTGGTTTTGTTTTTTTTTATCTACTATTGGGCGATAACTGAAGAAAGGTTTCACTTACATGCTCCTCTTTTATTCTCTTCGACTCGGTGTATTGATTTTAGCCGGCACAACTTTTTGGTGGCTACTCCTTTACTATTCTGCGTTGTTTTTCTTCTCTCGTCTATGGTCGCCGCTGGCCAAAGCCGTCCGCTCTGGTGTAACAGTTTGGGGTTGATTAAATGCCTTTTATTTACACTCGAGGCTACGAACTTTTGCGTGCAATCGATGTACGCACTTTTCTTCACCGTGATTTCTAATTCTTGGTGTTGTGTTGCGGTGATCTATTTACAGATCTCCCGCGGGCGTGGCTTTTTGATAATAATCTCTGTTTTTGAGCGGGTGTTGTCTCCGCGCTCCACAGTTTCCATGTTTTTTCACTCTCCTTTTAACGTTTTTGTTTTTTCTTGAGTGGGCGTTGTCTCCGCACTCGATGCTGTCTATCTTTCGGTTTTTTGTTTTTCACTTTTCACCGATTTTACAAATTTTGTTCTTTCCTGAGTGGGCGTTGTCTCCGCACTCGATGCTGTCGATCTTTAAGTTTTTTGTTTTGCACTTTTCACCGATTTTCACTTAGCGGGCGTTGTCTCCGCACTAATTTACTCTCTCGGGGGTGGTTTTTGATCGCGTTGGGCGCCAGTAATATTTTAATACAAGGGTATTCGATACAAAGTATTATTTATTTAATCAAACTTGTAAATGAATACATTGAGAGATTAATACCCGCAAGGCGAGACGATAAGACGTGAACGCCACTCGGCTGATAATTAATAACTGACTTAAGAACCTAAGCTTCCGAGCTGCGGACCCTTAGCTGCCAGCCACGGCGCTCGTCGCTGTCCAGCAAAAGTGCTGACCTTGCGCCTCGTGTGTGGTGTCCAGTGGCGGCCGGCATCCGGCGACCGCGACGACGGCGATCCCACGGGTGACGAAACTGCTTATCTTGCAATATCGCAGAATTCGTCCAACCCAATGGACAATTCAGTTAACTCTTGTTAACTTATATACTCTTCCCGGCTCCGGAGGTTCTGATTGCATTTGACATATATGCGGACAGTGAAGAGATCAGCACGACTCTTAAAAAGCGCAATAAGCTTCTGCATTTGGGAGGCTCAAAACTTCAGTCTGTTGTTTATAACTTGCCAGGAGCGATGGTCCTTTATATTCCGGAGGAGCACAACGATGTGCTTAAATTAAATGAATATTTTTCGCCGATACGCAATTCGGTATTTGAGCGACATTTGTACCGTGGCATGACTCCGCGGGATTTAGAATGTTTCACCGAGTTTCTTATACGATTGCGTCAGCAGGTGAGGAAGTGTAATTTTGATACCTCCAAAACCGAAATAGAAGAGATCTGTCTCAAGGATAAACTAATTGATTCTTGGGCACCGGCTGAGCTGAAGAAAAAGTTGCTGTCAACTGAACAGTCCTTGGATGGAGTCATATCTGCTTGTCTAATTGAGGAACAGGTGAGCAAGCAGACGCAATCCATGTCATCAACGTCATCAAATGGATGCTCAGGCTCTATGGTCAATAAGATTGCATCGCGCACGGCTAAATGGAACAACACCAAAGTAGAGTGCGGCAATGTGGCCGAAATGATCATGATTCAAATAGTTTGCTTTGTCCAGCGAAAAATGCGAAATGTAACAGATGTGGCACAGTCGGGCACTTTGCTAAGAGATGTCGGACTGCTGTGAAGAGATCAGGCGAAAATTATCGAGGAGATACAAAGCGGCGCTATGTAGGTGAAGCTCCGGTCCGAGCAGTGAGTGACGGTCAACAATTTCACAATTCCTCTTTCCGAGTTGCGAATGATTGTGACATGGGCGAAGTCATTTCTTGCCGAGTTGTTGGTTTACCAATTACCATGGTCATCGATTCCAGATCCAAGTATGTATAACTTATTAAGTCAAGATGATTCGAGCTATCTACAAGAAAAAGGCGCAGCTATATTGAATCTGCGAACTGAGTCGACAAATCAATTTCGGGCATATGCTTCGGATCAATTGTTACAGATTTCATGTGTGTTTGAAGCACCGATTGAAGTTGGAGGGAATGCTGAGTCTATTGCAACCTTTTATTTAATAAAAAAAGGGTAGGCAATCGTTGCTTGGTCGGGAAAAAGCCATAAAACTAAACGTGTTGAGACTGGGAATAGCTATAAATAAAGTCGAAAAGTTGGAACCTTTTCCAAAGTGGAATAATGTGTCTATTCGTCTGTCAATTGATCCACATGTGAGGTCCGTGAAGCAACCAATGCGACGCATTCCAGCCGCCATTTAGAGGAAGATGGATCAACATCCATCATCTCTACTTTGTCTTGGCTTCGATGACCACCTGCTTGATGGTTCCTCTGGTTGTTCGTGTAGAACGGGTTCTTCGATTGCCTTTTGTCGTGATCGGGCTCATTCTGTCCGCCCTGCCTATACTTTGCTCGGTTCTGTGGCTTGCTTTCTAAAGCTCTTGCATAATTCGTTGCAAAGTCGTGCCTATCATGGTTGGCCTCAATTTCTTGTGCCAAGGCCAAGGCTGACGGCAAGTCCGCAGGCTGTGCCGCAAATAATATATCCGTGAGGCCTCTTCTTAAGCCTGAGACAAAGACACGGAGTGCGTCAGCCCTATACTTCTCGTTAATGTATTGCGCCTGTGCGGCGTCTTGTGACATGATCGTCTTATTTGTGAGAAGGGTGAGCTTCTTCTCGACCTCTTCGTAAAACTGAGTGATGGACAGTCCGCCCTGCCGAAGTGTGGCAAGCTCTTGCTCTAGCAAGTATATCAGACGCTTGTCCGAATATGTAAAATCGAGGCGATTGATGATCGCCTCAAAGTTCAACACTGTGTTGAACGACGCTAAGAGCGAGTCAGCGGGCCCTCTAATCTTGTTCCTGATTATTAAAACCGCTTGGTAGTGCTTTGAACTCCCTACAAATCCCTCGTATAGCTTATAGGCAGCTTTTGCTGATTGGCGCCAGGAAACATATTGATCCTGGGCCCCGTTGAATTCTAGCAGCGTTTTTACAGCATCCAAAGCTTCATCGCACCTTACCGCTCGGTCCAAGGTGATCGCCCCGAGGCCCTGGCCTCGGGGACCTGAACTCTTGCAGCCTGCAGCTGGTCAGTTACAGCCTGCAGACGTCGATTAAAGTCAGCTTTTTGTATTTCTAGCACAGAGTTGACCGCCGCCTCTATAACGGCTCTGATCTGAACAGGGTCCATTCTTTCTTCTCTTCCCTCGGGTTCTATTTCAAGGTCTACACTTAGTCCGCCGAACAATCTCGCTAATTCAGAAATGGGCATGAAAAGTCCCTAACGTTTCGTTTGTCATTGTCGTAGGTCAGGACCGGCTCTGCCGTGCCGTTGCTTCTGTTTATTTTCTTTAGGAATCAAATTCATTGAGGACAAGGTAAAAGAAGAGCTAGCTATAATAGAGCCAGTACATGGACCGAGTGAATGGATTTCTACAATTGTTATCGCATTCAAAGGTGATAGGAATATAAGACTGTGCATTGATATGCGTCAAGCGAATAAAGCTATTCAACGGGAAAATTACCCATTACCAACATTCGAGTCGTTTTTAACGAAGCTTAAAGACGCTAAGTATTTTTCTCGACTGAATTTGAAGAGTGCTTATCAACAACTCGAGTTGCATCCAAATAGCCGAGAAATTACTACATTTATAACACCAGAAGGACTGTATAGATACAAGCGTATACTCTGCTGTGTTAACTCAGCACCTGAGATATTACAAAAACTGCTGGAGGAACGATTAGCGAAATGCCCGAATGCGATAAATTATGTTGATGATGTAATTGTCTTCGGAAGTTCATTGGAGGAACACGACAAAATGGTGGAGATGGTAAAAGTTATCTTCAAGGAAAACAATATATTTCTCAACAAAGATAAATGCGTATGGAAAACACAGCGACTTAAGTTCCTCGGGCATATATTATCTGACACAGGCATTTCTGCTGATCCAGAGAAAGTAGAAGTAATTACGGCATTCAGGCCACCAAAGAACAAGGAAGAACTTCGGAGTTTCTTAGGCCTGGTCACGTACGTGGGAAGATTCTTGCCAGATTTGGCAGATACAACAGAACCGTTGAGACAGTTACTCAAAGCGGATGAGAAATTTCTGTGGAACCAACTAGAGCAGCAAGTATTCGACAAATTAAAAATTGGAGTTCACGAGTTCCGGATTTGGCATATTTTAACGTAAAGTTAAAAACTCGTGTAATAGCTGATGCCATTTCAGTAGCGCTGGGAGCAGTCTTGATACAGTTTGATGTCGACAATAATCCATTTATCATATCGTTTGCAAGTAAGAGCCCTTCTGATGTTGAGAAACGTAATTCGCAAACGGAAAAGGAAAGTTTGGCTTTGGTATGGAGCGTGGAAAAATTTCATTACTATGTTGCTGGTCTGGAAATCGAGTTGGTAACTGACCATAAGCCATTGGAAACGATTTTTAAACCAACTTCTAAGCCTCCAGCCAGAATTGAGAGGTGGATATTACGTCTTCAGGCATACCGTTCCCAGGTGATACATAAGTCTGGGAATGGAAATATTGCTGACTCGATATCACGCTAATGTGACATTTCAAGTACTAAATCATTTGATTGGGGTGGAGAGGAAAACATATTCCATATGATTTCAATTTCTGCTCCCACATCTTTAAATATATCAGAGATTTCCGAAATGAGTACAAGAGACGAGGAAGTACTAGATGCCATAACATGCATGGACAATAACTGCTGGAATTCTGCAACAACTAGCCCATATTATCCATTTCGCCTGGAGCTGTCGATTATTGGTAGTATTTTATTAAGAGGAAGCCGTCTGATCATCCCCCAACAACTACGACAGAGAGTTTTAACACTAGCTCATGAGGGAAACCCTGGAGAAGCAGCAATGAAAAGGCGACTAAGATCAAAAAAATGGTGGCCAAAAATTGACAGGGATGCAGAAAAATTTTTTAAGGGCTGTCGTGACTGTTTATTGGTATCTTTACCAGATAATCCAGTTCCAATGAGACGTTATGCATTTCCGAGTAGCCCATGGGTATGGGTAGCCACTGACGTGTTAGGATCGTTGCCAAATAATGAGCACTTGCTAGTTCTCATCGATTACTATTCGAGATACATAGAAGTCAAATTTGTAAAATCAATAGGATTGAAGGTGCTTATTGAGGAGATGTCCGAAATTTTTAGTAGATTGGGGTATCCAAATAGTTAAGAACAGACAATGGCAGGAAATATGTGAGTGTAGAGTTTAAATAAATATTGTGAGACGAATGGAATTGACCTCATTACAACCCCTCCATATTGGCCTCAAGCTAATGGCGAGGTAGAAAATATGAATAGGTCATTGGTAAAGCGGTTGAAGAAACAGGAGATATATAATATAATATATATATATATATATATATAATATATAAACAGGAGATTCAAAAATGTATATTAATGCACAATGTTACTCCGCACGGGACTACGGGCTCGCCACCATCCGAGCTTATATTCAATCGCTTAATAAGAGACAAGATTCCGGGAGTTCAGGATATAGTAGGAGGAGTGAGAAATTCTGAAGAGAGAGACAGGGATTTTATTAATAAGGAAAAAGGAAAGGAGGTGGCAGACAAAACTAGGAGAGCCACAGAATCTAAAATACAACTAGGAGATAAAGTAGTGTTAAAGAACGTGATTTTTCCTAATAAGTTAACTCCTAATTTTGATACAACAGTCTATGAGGTAATTCAGATAGATGGAAGCATAGTGAAGAAATATAGGTCATGTCAAAAAGATCTCAGGGGTTCTGGCTTAGACATCAAATCTTCTCAACAGTCGGATAGCAGCGCGCAAGAAAATGGTGCCTCACTTAGTACACAGCCACCACCGTTACCGCAAGCCGAATCGATTCCCGATATCTCCGTGGAGCAGCCTTCAGATGCGCAGCAGGCCTTGAAGCTGAAGCTGAAAAACATTAGAGGGATGTGTCACTGCGAGCGTTGCTGAGAGCGGAGAGCATTCTCTCATTGAGTCAGTCGTTGTATATAATCTTGTCGAGTGCGGATCGCACCGAAGAAATAATAAATATTGTTTGTATATCTCAGTAATCGCGTGCAGTTGGTTTATAATTATTGGGCTGTTTACAGGTCATTACACACATGAACAGGACCCGAAAGGTAGCGCCACAAAAAAAATATATACACAGTCCACTTATAGGAGGCCAACAAACTCGCAGTTATCACATCTTTAGCAAACCGCGGGTAATATGTGTTTATAAAACATGAACAGGAACCGACACAGGCAAACCAATAAACAATAAAGTCCACTTGAAGGAGGCCACTTGAGAATAAGGGCAAATAGAGTTGTAACGAACCGTTTTCCGTCCGTCTGAGTTTTGCTGGGCTCGCTCAGCGGCTGGTGGGCTCAGTGCAACGAATTTATAATGTTGCCTCAGCGACAAGTAACACAGACGGGTTTCTTGGAGAATTAAAGCTCTTTTATTCGTATCTTATGAATAGGTTTCTTATATCTAGGGCTTATGCTAAGGCTTAGGATTAGTAATCTAGATTTATTTGTGGAATCACCCAAAACTGGGCCTCGGCCACCTGCGAGGCTACCTCCAGACGTAGCAACGTTGGCGCTAACGCTTAGGGACCAATGATCTCTGCTGTTGCTTCGATCCTCACCACCAAACTCGCACTCAACTGTTCGTTTTTCTCTATGCCCGCCTCGGCTGACCGTTACCACTAGATTTGGCTGCGACTCACTCAGTCTACTCTGTTGGGCTGGATGTCTAGTCCTCCTGTTGCTCCACGTTCCGTTTGTTTTCTCACTTGGGTCACTTCCGTGGATTATTCTCGACTTGTTCACCTCACTCGCGCGCGCACTCAAAGAGACCCGCTGTAGGCGGCGACCCCCCTATATAGGCCGGCTCCAACGGGACCATCGGCTCTTCCTTGGGATTCCACCAGATTCGTAACGAGACCCGGCCGATGGCGTATCTGCATGACCATATTTGGACACAAGTCCAGCCACTGCCGGCCCGATCCCGTCATCCCGCTGCTCTCGCGTGAGCTGGCTCCTCTCGCCGCCCACGCTCACCTATCTCTCCGCCGCGGCTATCTGAGCGGGCCTGCGGCGAATTGCCGCCACCGGATATCCATGGTATCCGGTTTATCCGGGACTCCCGCCGCATTCGATAGCTCTCACTTATCCGGTCTGTGGGGAACATGGTTCCTCACACTCCCCCCTTTCTTCCGGTAGCGGAAAACTCTCCTTTTCCGCGGACCCCTTCTCGGCCTCTGTTTTTGAATTCGAATTCCGGCGGCGCGCGCGCGGTTTTCTCCGCTCATGGCTCACTGGCGCCTCCTTCTGCTTTCCGCGACCACCGGGGTTGCCGCATCATCGCGGATGCAGGGCTGGCGCGCTGCCCGACCGGTCGTACCGTGCTTGACCTCGGCCTCCACCAGTGTTGGCATTCTTATTGTGCGACTCTTCCTCCTTTTTCCCTCCGTGTGGCCTTTCGTTGCTGGACCGGGGGACCGGCCTGTGCCCCTCCCCTCCCCTGTAAGTACTGCTCGTTTTTTTGTTTGCTTCATTTTTATTTTCTGCTGTTTTTTCTCTACCCTTTCTCTCGGTCCTGGAGGCCGACATTGAGATCCGGTATCGGAGGTCCAGCGTCTCCCCTATTAGTTGCTGCTTCCGCAGCACCTTCTCCACCGCCGCCCTCATCGTCGCGCGGTAGAGCCATGGCTCCACCTTTGCGGCCTGCCACTCTGCCGTCTCCTCCTTTCCGGTGCTGGCCGCCACTCCACCAACACCACCTCGTCGACGCTCTCGTCGACAACGCTTCCTCCGGGCGAGACAACGGGCGTGGTTGTGCCGCACTCCGACTGCGCCGGGGACACCAGCGGCGACGCCAGCAGCTGCAGCTACTCCCCACCGTCTCCTCGCGAGAGGATGGTCGCCCGTCGCTGAGTGGCCTCGTAGCCCTTCTGGCTCAGGGGTGCGTTCTGCTCTTGGACATATGTAATTATCGCCTCCATTTTTCCTTTTTTTTTTTTTTCGTGCACTTTTGTGTTGTGTTCACCACGGAGCTTTAAAAAGTGATCCCCTCCTGTGTCGTGCGTGCCCTTATACTCTCGTTGCACTTCCACCTGTTCCACATAACGGTGATCGCTCTCCCTGTGCCGGTGCTCTCGTGTATGGGTCAGCCTTTCTGTGCTCCCGTGTTAAGTGTGCTCCCGTGTTAAGTGTGCTCCGCCATAACGGTGCTTCTGCTCCGCGCTCAGTGCCCTCAAGTTTTCTCTCCAGCCTCGCACTTTATCCGTCTTCGCCGCTCTTCGCCACCCCCAGTGCCGCACTGACTATTGTTCTTCCCGATAGTTACTTCTGATGGACCCACCCCCCGCTTCATTTTGCCAGCGGAGGGCTTTCCTTGGCCTACGTCTCCTTCTTGTGGGCTTGGCGATGCCCTCCGCGCTACGTGCTGTTTGGTCTGCCCCGGTGAGTATGCCTGGCTTGTGTGCCCCTCTTCAGCTTCCTTATGGCCCAGACTATGGCCAAGCACTCCTTCTCGGTGGCTGAGTAATTCTTCTCGGCCCCGTTCAGTTACCTGCTCGTGTAGGATATCACCCGCTCTCCTCTGTCCATCTTTTGCGTGAGGATCGCCCCCAGCCCGTAGTCACTGGCATCCGTCCGGAGCACGAATTTCTTTGAGAAATCCGGACATGCTAGTACCGGATCCGCCCCCAGCCGGTCCCTCACCGCTTCGAACGCCTTCTGTCTCTCGGGAGTCCATTCCCACTCCGCCTTCTTCTTCGTCAGTGCGGTGAGGGGCTGCACCAAGGTCGCGAACCCCGGTACGAACCGGCGGTACCATGAGATCACTCCCAAGTATTGCCGCAACTCTTTCACATTCGTTGGCGCCTTTAGCTCGGCTATCGCCGTCACTTTCTCGGGGTCCGTGCATATCCCCTCGCCTGTCACCTTATGACCGAGATATCGCAACTCTTTTCGGAAGAACTGACAGTTATCCGCGCTCAGCCGTAGATTAGCCGCACGCAGTTATCGGAACTCTTCCCTGAGATTCCTCCTATGCTCTTCCTGCGTCCGTTCCTGAAATGTGAACGAATGAGGCATCATCTCCGGGCCGATTACTTGGTCCAACGCCCGCTGGAAGGTGGCCGAGTGCAGCCCAAACGGCATCACCTTCCATTGGTATAGTCCTTTCCCGGGTACCGAGAACGCCGTGACCGGTCTGATTTGTTCTTCCAGCGGAATTTGTCAATACCCATCCTTCAGGTCCAAACTGCTGATGAAGCGCGCCTCCCGCATTTGGTCGAGGATATAATCAATCCTTGGCATCGGTTACGCGTCCTCTATCGACCGACACATAACCTCCACGTGCCGGTCTTCATCTTCACCATCACCACCGGGGAGCTGTTCGGACTCTTGGATGGCTCGATGCACCCCATCTCCAGTAACTCGTCCACCTTCTGGTTGATCTTTTCCTGTATTTTGGGGTTCTTCTGGTAGTACCTCTGCTTGACTGGCTCCGGGTCACTCATTGTGATAGTGTGCACCGCTACATTCGACACACCTTTCATTTTGGCGAACTCCTCCAATTCCCGAGCTATGAACGTCTCTACCGGCTCCTCCCTCTCGCCTTCCCCTGCAGGGTTTTCGACCGCGGTTTCCGCCTGGATCATCCCTGTTGGGGCGACCGGCCCTGGGGTCGGGTCCGCACTCTCGACCTTGGCTACGGACAACCTCTCTTCCCAGATCCCCTCCTCCCGATCTGTGGCGTCGATCACTACCCTGTGCCCCGCACAGGTCACCTCTTCTCCGACCGCTCGGAGGAAATCCCACCCCTGAACCAATTCATCAATCACTCCCGGGAGCACGAGCAATGCCATTGGGACCTCCTTGACTCCGAAGGCCACCCCCACTTCAAGTTGGGGGTGTGCCATTACTTGCGCATGTCCATCCGCCATGCGCACCTGCTTCCGTACCACCTTTTCCTTTCCGGCACCCCCCAGCCTGCCGGCCAGGGTGCAACTGATGAAGCTACTCGTTTCCCGTCTTTCGGCAACACTGCCACGACGAGACCCCCACCTTTCCGCACCTCAAGCAATAGGTGAGCGGCCGCACGCTGCACTCCCGACTCCAGTGCTCCCCGCTTCCACACCGGCGACATGCCTGAACCGGGTTCTTCACGTATCCGTCCTTGACACATTTCTCCGTTTCCGTTGGTGGTACTTGTGACCCCCTTCGGCCGTCGTCTCTGCTGCATCGAAGGCACACCTCAATGTCGGTTGGCTTGTTGAAAGGGTTCGACGCCCGCGCCTTTACTGTGGGACTCTCGCGCTGGAATTCCGCGCGATCCCTCTCCAGCGCCTCGAACTCATCCGGCAGCATCATCATGGCATCTAGGGTCTTGCACCGGTGCAGACGCATGTATATTCTTAGGTCTGGCATGCTATTTTCCCTTATCATCTCCATTTGCTCTTCAGCGGGACATTTCAGGGGCCGCATCAGCGTTTGCATCTCTACCATGTACTCCTTGAAAGGCTCTCCTTACCTCTGCTTGCGGGTCCTCACCTCTTGGAGCAGCATATCGAAGTACCCCTGGGGCAGAAAGTACGCCTGGAAGCTGGCGGAGAACTCCTTCCATCTCCTCCATTGCCGATTGTTAGCCACAAGCCACATCAACGACCATCCTTTTAGGAGCTCCGCCCTTAGAATGAGATCCAGATCCAACCCATATGTCTCGGCGGACAACTCGACCTGTGCCAAGAACTCGAGAGGCTTCGTCGTCCCGTCGAAACGGTACGACCACTCCCTCAGCTGTTTCGCCACCTTCGCGTAATCCAGGTGAGCCGGCCGCCGGGTTGGCGGTTCGTCTCCTCCTCGTCCGGTTTCTCTGGCCCGGTCTCTTTCACCGCCATCTCGGGACCGCGACGCTGGCGCTTCGGAGCGTCCGCCTTCGGCTCCCAGACCCTGGTCGCTAGTCGTCGGCCGGGGCTTGTTAGGTGTTGGGGAGACCGAGCGCTCTCGTGCCGGCACGGCCAGGCTCGCGATCAGCTCCTGCGGGCCTTCCGACGAGGGCCCCCATCCGGTCACGGCGGTTGCATGTGGTAGCAGCGCCAGGTGCTCGTATGCAGTCCTCTTCTCCTCTGCTGCCTCCATCCCCGGGGCCTCCATCGCCCGCTCCTCCCAGGCCTCCAACAGGTCGGGCCACTCGGGTTCCTCTGCATGGATCTTCACCCAATCCTTTAAAGCTCTCCGCATTTCGTCGAGACTGCCCTCCAGCTGTATCCCAAACGGCCGTGCGTATTGGATCAGCTCCTCCTTCTTCATTTATAATATTCAACTTCTCAATTTATAATATTGCCTCAGCGACAAGTAACACAAACGAGTTTCTTGGGGAGTTATAGCTTTTTTATTCGTATCTTATGAATAGGTTTCTTATAGCTAGGGCTTATGCTTAGGCTTAGGAGTAGTAATCTGGGTTTATTTGTGAAATCGCCCGAAACTGGGCCTCGGCCACCTGCGAGGCTACCTCCAGACGTAGCAACGTTGGCGCTAACGCTTAGGGACCAATGATCTCTGCTGTTGCTTCGATCCTCACCACCAAACTCGCACTCAACTGTTCGTTTTTCTCTATGCCCGCCTCGGCTGACCGTTACCACTAGATTTGGCTGCGACTCACTCAGTCTACTCTGTTGGTCTGGATGTCTAGTCCTCCTGTTGCTCCTCGTTCCGTTTGTCTTCTCACTTGGGTCACTTCCGTAGATTATTCTCGACTTGTTCACCTAACTCGCGCGCGCACTCAAAGGGACCCGCTGTAGGCGGCGACCCCCCTATAAAGGCCGGCCCTAACAAGACCTCCGGCGCCAGTGATTTTCTATCGGCTCTTCCGTGGGACTCCACCAGATTCGTAACGGAACCCGGCCGATGGCGTGTCTGCATGACCATATTTGGACATACGTCCAGCCACTGCCGGCCCGATCCCGTCATCCCGCTGCTCTCGCGTGAGCTGTCTCCTCTCGCCGCCCACGCTCACCTAGCTCTCCGCGGGCCAGCGCCGATTTGCCGCCACCGGATATCCGGGTTATCCGGTTTATCCGGGACGCCCGGCGCATTCGATAGTTCTCACTTCGTTCCGGTCTGTGGGGTTCATGGTTCCTCACAGAGTTCGACCATAAAATCATATACATGCGTCACGTCGAACCCAAATCTATTAACACATGTGGTTTGCATGTAGTAGGTGTCGTTAGAAGGGATGAGCGTGGGAAAAAGTGCCGCACATACCTCCTTTTCTTAGCGTTGGTCTTAGTTTTAATTACCTTATATTTTCCTATATATAGTTTGAATTTACAACTGAACTCATCAACATCAACAGTGCGAATTCAAATACACTCCGAAGGTAACAGTCTATAGAAACTCCCGGAACACAAGCTGGGAGAAGTTTAGAAAGACCGTTACCTCGAAGCTGGCGAATCCGGGCACAGTGAAATCCGCGGAAGACATAGAGAAGTCCTTAAAGACCCTCTCAGTGGTGTAATAATACGGGTTTCAAATCAATTAATCATTATTATCCTAAGGCGGTAGGGGTGGGGGTGATTAATGATCGGTAAATTGACAGGTTTAGGGTGTGAGGAGTTTTTTAATGACCCAAAATTATCGGTAAATTGACAGGTTTGGGGTGTGAGGAGTTTTTTAATGACCCAAAATGATCGGTAATGGGTTGGGTTGGGGTGTGAGGAGCTTTTTAATGATCCATAATGATCGGTAAAATGTCAGGTTTGTTGGTGTGAGGAGGTAAAAAAGAGGTCACGTGTGATTAAATGTGGTAGGAGATACTTAATGACCCCATAATTAGCGGTAACTGAGATGAGTTTAGAGTTGGGTCGGGAGCTAAAAAAAGGGTCATGTGTGACTGGAGGTGTGGAAGGTAGGGACTCATAATTATCAAAAGGGTACACGTGCTCATGCGTGAGTTGTTTACAGGCTTGGGGGAGTGTGCTTGCACGATCATGTCTGTCGCGTGCTCATGTGAGTGGAGTTGGGGATAATTAATGACCCTACGATCATGTCTGTCGCGTGCTCATGTCTGACGGTGGTAAAGTAGCTGTCGTCGTTGTCGTCATTGGTTTTCTTTATCAGGTACTCTTGTGTGTGAACACATTAATTGATTGATTGATTGATTATGTGTGTGTAAAGAGGGTAATAAAGGAATGTGTTGAACATGTGTACCTTTGCTTACACTCACACCTGATCAGTAGCAACTCAGATAGATCTTAGAGGCTAGATTAGATGGCACGTCACTAGATTGCTAGGGAGGGAGGGGTCCCCGCACAGAATACCTTTTTGTTAGGTACTTAAAGGGGATTCTTATGGAGGGGGAAATGGTACCTGGGGGAGGGTAGATGCTGATGGTGGTACCTGTTTTTTGTTTTTGTTTTTGCTACCGTTCAAAAGGAAAGAAGGTAAGAAGAAAAATGGAATAGATAATTTTTGTTTTTGTTTTTTCAGACAAGTATTTGTTTATTTAGAATACCTGTTTGCCTTTCTAAAGGTAGTCATTAGAAGGCAGAGGGAGGGATGTTCCCAACAATAACAGATGTTGGGAGCAGATTTGGTTTTACCTGTTTATTCAAATGGATAAAGTAGTCATATTCCTGTAAATAATTGTTTATTTTAAAAATTGTATTAAATTTATGACAAGTATGTACATGTCTATGAAGTAGTATATTCTGGCTCAATTTTTAGCTGAACACAAGAATTTTCAAAAGTGGGGTGATTTGCTATTTCTGTTCTTTCTAGTGTTATTTCTGGTTTGGATACGCTACAGGTGCTGGAACAGGTACAGGGCTGATACACGAGCTGTTTAGCTGATATACGAGCTGTTGTACCTGTTAAAAGAGCTGTTGTAGTTGTTATTTCTGCAGCTGTTGTACCTGGTTCTGGAGCTGGTGTAGCTGATGCAGGAGCTGTTTCTGCTGGTGTTGATCTTTTTACTCCTGTTCCTGTTCACATTGTTGTTTTTTTACTCGTGAAGGTCTTGCAAATTGAACTAAAGGTATCCTTGAGTTATCGTCTTTTTGTGCCCAGAACCTCATAATTTCACTCACTCATACCAAACGCATAAGCTGCTCCATACGAACACATCAAAACATTTATTTTGTATTATGCATAGCCTATCTAATCGCACTACAACCGCTTCGTTATTAATTACACCACTAAGTGAAATTTCAGACGTACCCTCTAAATCGAATAAATAGCCATGCTTTCTATCAAAGGCTAACATTTTATCATAGATTTCACTCTTATCGTTAGCAACATTTATGCTTTTAAAATAATTTTTCAATTCCCAATTCCTCTTCTTGTCATTTCTATTTCAGGCAGGTATTGCAATATGCTGGGAATAATCATACCATTTTTATAATTATCCTGTTGATTTTGTTAAACCTGGTGGAAGCAAAATGGTCACGTTTTATATAAATATGGTAGTGTAGTTTGGATTTAAACATGATATTTCTTTTCGCACACAAGTTTCTCTGCTTCTTTTCATATGGTGCTCCACATGAAGTTATCAGGTCATACCAAGAACCCTTTTATTTTGGATCTTTGCTTAAAAGGTACAGCTCATCTTTAGGGCGTGTGAGTGCAACATAAAGCAGACATTTGTTATAATGATTATCACCAAAATGGCACTCCTGCCTGATCACAAATGATGCTCCCACTATTTCTTAAAGTTGTGTTTGTATCCACTGAGAGCACTACCGGAGCTTTCAAACCTTTTTGCTTTTTAATTGTCATTATTCATACAGCATTACACCCTGATTCAATATCATCCTTGATCTCTGGGTTATTCGATTTTACCCTTTGTAGAAATGTTTGAAGTGACGTCGTATTTTCATGTTCAAATTGCAATAATTAATTCATTAACTCATCTATAATTTTAAAACACTTAACACCCAGCCTTGAAGCAAATTTCTTCTTACCTGCACGAAGTATATGTGTAAATACTAAAAGAGAAGATTCTATAGTAGAAACATTTAGAATATCATTTAATCCATCATAAATAACTTGGGAGTAATCCTTCAGTCTTTCCCATAAATATTGTTTTTGCAGTTGTATGCGATATTGAATAAATAACGATGACTTTAAAGAGTTTGCAAGAGCTAAAAAATTTGGTGAAAGAATTAAAAATGCAGTCAAGGCTATCAAATCTTGCACTTCTATCTAATCCATATTTCTGAAATAACCCCTACCAATAACCGGTATGTTCGCTTTTTTAAGTTCGCTCATGAAATAATCAACTAAAACATTTCGTTGTCTGATCAAAGTCATGATGTCTTTTGGTTTTATATGACGATCTCTAGCAACCAAAATACGGCCCTCACTTAACCAGTTATGGATTTTTGTTTTAAATATTGCTTGAGCTAGTAGCCTACCTGGTATCAGGGTAACTAACCCAAGAGGCATACCTCAGTTTCTGATGGCAGGTTTGTCGTTGAAGCTTTATTGCGCATCTCAAATACATTCGAGTGTTCTCTTTTCACAAAGAGATATACTCTCTTTACCTGCTAGTTTAATTTTTAAATTGGCCAAATTTTTCCTGTGCGGAATATGTTTTATCGCATTATTATTGAAGGATATTTGTTCTTGAGAGTTGTAAAATATTCTATCTACGAACGCTAAAGTTTCCGGAGTTGATCTAAATGATTTCCCGACGGTTTTTAAACAAATATATTCCTGTATATAATTGAATAAATAATTGATGATTTTCTCCCTGAAATCTGCAGATAGACTGCTTTACATCTCCCACTAAAAAGCCAGGTATGTTTTTCCTTGCCATCATCAAACAATTCATCATGTAGGGTTGTTAAAATCTTCCATTGGCTTACACTTACACTTACTTCGTCAACTAGAATATTGTCTATTTTTTTGATTTTTGATTTATTCAAGTTAAGCGTTTTTTTTTTTTTTTTTCACTATTATATAAATCAGTGTATATCTTAGATATATTGAGCAATCTGCTAGTTCATTTAAACATTTTTTACACGTTTATTTATATAATTTTTATTTTATACTTGTTTTTATTAATTCTTCTGCATTTGGAAATTCTTCTAGCTTGATTTTTATGATAACGGATGAAACGTTTTTTTTTTTTATCTCATTTATTTAAATCTGATTTTATGGATACTTTAGGTAAATCTGCCCATATGATATCATTCCAGTACGTTACGCTGGAGTATATTTGTTTTTTTTCTGGATCCCAGTATCAAGGATGACATAGGGTTTTGCAATATTGCACCAACTAATTTTGGTCTATTTTGATTCCTTCACTTAATATCTCAGCGAATTTGTATTTTTTTTTTAAATCGAAAATTTCATTTGGTGCATTTGCTGTTCTCTTTGTACATAAAGTATCATCTTGTATAACTTCATTGTGGAGAGTTTTATCAAAAACTTTAGGATGCAGTTCTTTACATTCGTTCGTTGTGCAACTGGGGACAATACCAGTTTCTTTAGGAAAGATTGAGATTAGTTTATGACAAAAAGCATGTATAGCTTGTATTGTTACACTTAGACCTTCCGATTCAGAAAAAAGCCTTCATACCGTATCTATCAGGATTTTTGTTTTACCTGTACCAGCCGTATATGTATGTATGTACGTTATGGAAATTAAATAGATTTTAGTGCTCAGCAAGCACAGATAGTAGGCCAGTATTTGTTAAAGGCATTGAAGAAAAATAGTGTGCTTATAAAACCTAAAGAAAAGTTTTTAAGTACAAAATAGGTATTTTTAAGATATTCGAAAGGTTTTTCTCAATCAATTGATTGACATGAAGACGCTGATTTGCTAAAGCTTCTTAAATAGACAAGAAAGTATCTTCAAGAGACTGCAATAAGCATTTTTTTCTGATATAGAATAAGTTTTATCAGCACTTAAGCCCCAAAAAGGATGCATATTTGCCAGAATGTCAGGTAGTACTGGCAATGTAATACAAAATTATTAGTTTGATGATATGGATATATGTATGTAACTCCCTCAGTTTCTAAGTATAGAAACTTAATAAAAGCTTATCAAAACGGAAAATTATTGGTGAGTGACAAAGAATACTGTGGCTCAATAGTGGTTTACCCTAAAAAGTGATTGAACTTGGTGAATTTTACGTACATAATAGAGAATATTTTGAAACTTGGATATTGATATGATAGCCATATATTTGGATCAGCTAATGCAGCATACACATGATTTAGTTAACAACCGTATTATTTATATATTACTAATATATCATGGAAATCGTATAGATATGAAGTATGCTTTTGACAGTTTACTCATCTTTATTATTGTTTTTTGTGTAATTATAATAATAACTAGAGCTCATTTTTCTGCTATTGTCAGTGTTTCTGACAGCTAATCATTATGAATTTTTCATTATAAATTACAGCAAATATTAAAGATATTCATATCAGACTTTATTTGTAACAATGGATGCTGCAGTCAATGTGTATGTACCGCAATCAATAATATTAACGAGGGGGAACGTTGTGAGCCGCGTCTACCGCCGCGGCTCTACTTTATACCCGGTACTCAGTCAGTATACATATATGTATGTGAGCTTGTAATAAATTACATTATTACATGTTCGCAAAAGGGATAATTTTAGTTTTAGCCAAAAAAGACAACAAAAAATTAAGTCAACCTTTTCGGAGATTTATATATATTAGATGTTTCCATTTTTGTTTACATACGTTTTTTACATCTGTCTTTTCTACATGTCTAAATCTACTTCCTACATATACATACACGGCTGTGTGCGAGAGAGAGAGGGAATGAGTCTGCGCTTGGAAGGCCACTGAAATTTCATTTGTTCCTTCTGACTATATTTATGGTCCGAACTGATCCAGATTCAATACTCTGATAGATATGGTCATTTTCTATGATTCTGCTTTTTTGGTTTTCCCGTATCTTCAAAATTGTAGATTTTCATCTTTTGTGGAGGCGGAAAGGGGCGTGGCCAAATTTTGAAATACACTTGTACTGACGTGATATCACAGGAGCATGGATAGAGAGTTTGGTTGCT
Source organism: Drosophila helvetica (assembly GCA_963969585.1). Classification (NCBI taxonomy): domain Eukaryota; kingdom Metazoa; phylum Arthropoda; class Insecta; order Diptera; family Drosophilidae; genus Drosophila; species Drosophila helvetica. The sequence goes on along the minus strand of OZ018402.1, from coordinate 39,883,212 downwards.
CTAGCTCTTATAGTCTCTGAGATCTAGGCGCTCATCTGGACGAATGGGCACAGCGCCCAACCCTGTGTGTGAGAGAGAGCGAGAGGGAACGATGCATTTCGAAATGGTTTTCTTCATTGTAGCTATATTTAAAGGTCTATCTGATCCAGATTCAACACTCTGATAGATTTTATCATTCTCTACGATTCTGCGTTTTTAGTTTTCTCGAATCTTTTAAATTGTGCATGCCACAGATTTTCGTCCTTGGAGTGGGCGGAAGGGGGCGGGGCGAAATTTTAAAATGCACTTGTAACAGTGCGATAGGACAGGAGTCTGGATACAAAATTGTGTTCCTCTAGCTTTTATAGTCTTTGAGCTATAGGCGCTAATGAAGACGGACAGACGTACAGACGGACGGACAGACAGACATAGCTATATCGACTCGGCTATTGATGCTGATCAAGAATATATATACTTTATAGGGTCGGAAACGCTTCCTTCTGGGTGTTACACACATACATTTTTTGCACAAATCTAATATACCCCTTTACTCTTCGAGTACCGGGTATAATAAAAATGAAAACTGATTAGCAGTGAAATCAAATTCAGTATATATTCTATTCACAGAGCTTTTGCAGTTACTATGTTCCTCCCTTTCCCACAAACTTTTCTAGATTTCTTATCACTGTAAGCAAACAGTCCATTGTGTGATCGCATGCGGTGCGATATTCCAGAATTGTCAAGGACAGAAATCATAGAGACACAAACATCAACCAACAAGCCTTTTGATCTAATTTGAGCGAATTGGTAGATGTATGCATTGAAATAAAAGTAACCCATGTAGTTCTTGCTGGTGGTTTATATAGAAAAACGAGGGGGAACGTTATGAGCCGCGTCTGCGCCGCGGCTCTACTTTATACCCGGTACTCAGTCAGTATATATGTATGTGAGCTTGTTGTAATTTATTACATGGTCGCAAAAGGGAAAAATTTAATTTTAACCAAAAAAAAAAATTTAAGTCGAACCTTTTCGGAGATTTTGATCTATAAGATGTTTCAATATTTGTTTACATCAATTTTTTACATCTGAATTTTGTATATGTCTAAATCTACTTCCTACATCTACATACACGGCTGTGTGCGAGAGAGAGAGGGAATCAGTCTGCGCTGAAAGGCCACTGAAATTTCATTTGTTCCTTCTGACTATATTTATGATCCGATCTGATCCAAATTCAACATTCTGATAGATATGATCATTTTCTATGATTCTGTTTTTTTTTGTTTTCCCGTATCTTCAAAATTGTAGATTTTCATCTTTTGTGGGGGCGGAAGGGGGCGTGGCCGAATTTTAAAACAAACTCGTCTCGGTTTGATATCACAGGAGCTTGGATAGAAAGTTTGGTGGTTCTAGCTCTTATAGTCTCTGAGAACTAGGCGTCAAAAAATTCGATCAGGCATAGCGCCTACTGTGAGAGAGAGAGAGAGGGAAAGATGCATTTCGAAATGGTTTTCTTCATTGTAGCTATATTTATCATCTGATCTGATCCAGATTCAACAATCTATTAGATATGCTCATTCTCTATGATTCTGCGTTTTTAGTTTTTTCGTATCTTTAAAATTGTGCATGCCACAGATTTTCGTCCTTGGAGTGGGCGGAAGGGGGCGGGGCGAAATTTTAAAATACACTTGTAACAGTGCGTTAGGACAGGAGTCTGGATACAAAATAGTGTTCCTCTAGCTTTTATGGTCTTTGAGCTATAGGCGCTAATGAAGACGGACAGACGGACGGACAGACAGACATAGCTATATCGACTCGGCTATTGATGCTGATCAAGAATATATATACTTTATGGGGTCGGAAACGCTTCCTTCTGGGTGTTACACACATTAATTTTTTGCACAAATCTAATATACCCCTTTACTCTTCGAGTACCGGGTATAACAAGTATAGATATCAGGTATCAAGGGCGCAGGTATTAAAGTTATGTGATAATCCACCAGCATTAAGCCTTGCAAAAAGACTAGTGAAAATGGGGGTGGATGCGTTGAAATGAAATGGTAACAAGCGGCTGTTAAATAGGAAGATTATTTGTGTGCACTAATGAGTCAATTGCTCACAAAAATTTTAAATAAGCGTTTATCAGATCACCTGTACGTAGTGCAGTACCTTCTGTATAGCTAAGTCCTGATTTTACAGTTATTCAAGTAATCAATAACATCAATAACAAATAAAACAAGTGATGATTTTAGAAAATGTCAAAAATAAGTTATTGAAAAAAGGTTAAATTTCAAAAGAAGATTGTCAGCTTGAAATAGAAAAAATTATGGGCGGGAGCGTTAAGAAGAGCAGTAATTAAGGGAGATATTCAAACAGGTTCCCTAAAGGCTGGTCAAAGTTTTGTTATGGTAAATGGAGAAATCCTATGAAGAAGTTATCGACTCTTTAATTCAGCAAGCGGTTAGCGCGATATGTGAAGAAGAATCTTAAAAAAAATATCAATATTTTTTTATAAATTAGCGCGACAAAATTCCTTCTACTAGGGCAAGGTTTTGATTAATTTAAAGCACTAACCATTAACGCAACCTAAATATTAATAAAACAGTAACAGTAATATAGAATTTAGAAAAATCAATATTATGTCACATTGATCAAGAGTTAATGTGTCATCAAATAGTGAATTAATAATACGTACATCAGGATTAAACTTGATGATAAATCTATGTATATTTGTTAAAATTTGTAGTATAGTATCAGCAGAATATAATCTATTAAAGCTTAAAGAAATTAATACTAAATTAATTCTCCATCCTCATCTTCCCAGTCTACCTCCACCCGTCCAAAAAAAACTCACTTCCTCTCTCTTAATCACCTACCAGAATGTTAGAGCCTTGCGTAGTAAGCTCTGCACTCTGTATCGGCGTTGCACTTGCATCCCATGTAATTGTGTTCACCGAGACCTGGTTAAAGCCGGAAATTCTTAGTTCTGAAGTTTTGGCAGGTCGGTACACAACCTTTAGGAATGACCGTTCGTCTCGCATGCAGGTGGGGTTCTGATTGCAGTTCACGTCGGAACATTTTACAGTCCAGATTCAACAAGAACTGGAATTCCTGTGTGTAAAACAGATTCTTCCCACTCTTTCAGTTTTTATTACATGCTCGCATATTCCACCTTCTACGGATATCGCAATTTACGAGCCGCACTTGTCCGCCTTAAACACTGTTTCTTCTTCGCTTTCTGATAAAGATCATATGATAGTTCTTGCTGACTTCAACTTACCAGGAACTGTTTGGTCTTCGGTAAGACATGACTTTATAGACGGCTTACTTGACAGCGAAGCTTAATAACATAATTAGGAATTTTTATTGGTCCGCTTTGTATTTGTGCACTGACGTTACGATAGGCACAAACATTTTCTACGATGCACTTGACTCACTTTTTGAGTCTTGTGTCCTGCTTTCCTTATTGATGGGCTTATCTTAAAAATCAGAGAAAGTGCAATGCCAAGAATGGAAGGATGAGATAAACTATCACCAAAGACAATATAAATACTATTTATATTGTCTTTGCTCTCACCCAGATATGATAACCTCTGCCATATCATAAATGAAACTAAGGCACTGCAGCTAAGCTAGTAATGAAAAGGCTCTGTGTAAATAATTAAAACATATTACATTGTCAAAAGATAAGCGATAATAAACCTATATTCCGATATTATAATATTATAGGTCCTGAACGCTGCATCTGTTGTCATAAACTCAACGTTTAGGCCTTTTTGTACCATAAAATAAGATTTAATCGAGGGATTAGGTACATTTCGCCCTTTAAAAATGTTCAAAATATTCTCTATTATGTACGTAAAATTCACCAAGTTCAATCACTTTTTAGGGTAAACCACTATTGAGCCATAGTATTCTTTGTCACTCACCAATAAGTTTCCGTTTTGATAAGCGTTTATTAAGTTTCTATACTTAGCAACTGAGGGAGTTACATACATATATCCATATCATCAAACTATTAATTGTGTATTACATTCCCAGTGCTACCTGACATTCTGGCAAATATGCATCCTTTTTGGGGCTTAAGTGCTGATAAAACTTATTCTATATCAGGAAAAAATGCTTATTGCAGTCTCTTGAAGATACTTTCTTGTCTCTTTAAGAAGCTTTAGCAAATCAGCGTCTTCATGCCAATCAATTGATTGAGAAAAACCTTTCGAATATCTTAAAAATACCTATTTTGTACTTAAAAACTTTTCTTTAGGTTTTATAAGCACAATATTTTTCTTCAATGCCTTTAACAAATACTGGCCTACTATCTATGCTTGCTGAGCACTAAAATCTATTTCATTTCCATAACGTACATACATACATATACGGCTGGTACAGGTAAAACAAAAATCCTGATAGATACGGTATGAAGGCTTTTTTCTGAATCGGAAGGTCTAAGTGTAACAATACAAGCTATACATGCTTTTTGTCATAAACTAATCTCAATCTTTCCTATAGAAACTGGTATTGTCCCCAGTTGCACAACGAACGAATGTAAAGAACTGCATCCTATAGTTTTTGATAAAACTCTCCACAATGAAGTTATACAAGATGATACTTTATGTACAAAGAGAACAGCAAATGACTTGGAATATATAAAAAATAAGCTTAATGCACCAAATGAAATTTTCGATTTAAAAAAAAAATACAAATTCGCTGAGATATTAAGTGAAGGAATCAAGATAGACCAAAATTAGTTGGTGCAATATTGCAAAACCCTATGTCATCCTTGATACTGGGATCCAGAAAAAAACAAATATACTCCAGCGTAACGTACTGGAATGATATCATATGGGCAGATTTACCTAAAGTATCCATAAAATCAGATTTAAATAAATGAGATAAAAAAAAAAAACGTTTCATCCGTTATCATAAAAATCAAGCTAGAAGAATTTCCAAATGCAGAAGAATTAATAAAAACAAGTACAAAAAATAATATTTTCCTATATCATATAAAAATAAACGTGTAAAAAATATTTAAATGAACTAGCAGATTGCTCAATATATCTAAGATATACGCTGATTTATATAACAGTGAAAAAATAAAAAAAAAACGCTTAACTTCAATAAATCAAAAATCAAAAAAATAGACAATATTCTAGTTGACGAAGTAAGTGTAAGTGTAAGCCAATGGAAGATTTTAACAACCCTACATGATGAATTGTTTGATGATGGCAAGGAAAAACATACCTGGCTTTTTAGTGAGAGATGTAAAGCAGTCTATCTGCAGATTTCAGGGAGAAAATCATCACTTATGTATTCAATTATATACAGGAATATATTTGTTTAAAAACCGTCGGGATAGATTGGATATCATGCCAACTTGAGAAATCATTTAGATCAACTCCGGAAACTTTAGCGTTCGTAGATAGAATATTTTACAACTCTCAAGAACAAATATCCTTCAATAATAATGCGATAAAACATATTCCGCACAGGAAAAATTTGGCCAATTTAAAAATTAAACTAGCAGGTAAAGAGAGTATATCTCTTTGTGAAAAGAGAACACTCGAATGTATTTGAGATGCGCAATAAAGCTTCAACGACAAACTTGCCATCAGAAACTGAGGTATGCCTCTTGGGTTAGTTACCCTGATATAGCAATATTTAAAACAAAAATCCATAACTGGTTAAGTGAGGGCCGTATTTTGGTTGCTAGAGATCGTCATATAAAACCAAAAGACATCATGACTTTGATCAGACAACGAAATGTTTTAGTTGATTATTTCATGAGCGAACTTAAAAAAGCGAACATACCGGTTATTGGTAGGGGTGATTTCAGAAATATGGATTAGATAGAAGTGCAAGATTTGATAGCCTTGACTGCATTTTTAATTCTTTCACCAACTTTTTAAGCTCTTGCAAACTCTTTAAAGTCATCGTTATTTATTTAATATCGCATACAACCGCAAAAACAATCTTTATGGGAAAGACTGAAGGATTACTCCCAAGTTATTTATGATGGATTAAATGATATTCTAAATGTTTCTACTATAGAATCTTCTCTTTTAGTATTTACACATATACTTCGTGCAGGTAAGAAGAAATTTGCTTCAAGGCTGGGTGTTAAGTGTTTTAAAATTATAGATGAGTTAATGAATTAATTATTGCAATTTGAACATGAAAATACGACGTCACTTCAAACATTTCTACAAAGGGTAAAATCGAATAACCCAGAGATCAAGGATGATATTGAATCAGGGTGTAATGCTGTATGAATAATGACAATTAAAAAGCAAAAAGGTTTGAAAGCTCCGGTAGTGCTCTCAGTGGATACAAACACAACTTTAAGAAATAGTGGGAGCATCATTTGTGATCAGGCAGGAGTGCCATTTTGGTGATAATCATTATAACAAATGTCTGCTTTATGTTGCACTCACACGCCCTAAAGATGAGCTGTACCTTTTAAGCAAAGATCCAAAATAAAAGGGTTCTTGGTATGACCTGATAACTTCATGTGGAGCACCATATGAAAAGAAGCAGAGAAACTTGTGTGCGATATTTAAAGGAGAAACAGAAATATCATGTTTAAATCCAAACTGCACTACCATATTTATATAAAACGTGACTACTTGCTCCCACCAGGTTTAACAAAATCAGCAGGATAATTATAAAAGGGGTATGATTATTCCCAGCATATTGCAATACCTGCCTGAAATAGAAAAGGCAAGAATAGGAATTGGGAATTGAAAATTTATTCTGAAAGCATAAATGTTGCTAACGATAAGAGTGAAATCTATGATAAGATGTTAGCCTTTGATAGAAAGCATGGCTATTTATTCGATTTAGAGGGTACGCCTGAAATTTCACTTAGTGGTGTAATTAATAACGAAGCGGTTGTAGTGCGATTAGATAGGCTATGCATAATACAAAATAAGTGTTTTGATGTTTTCGTATGGAGCAGCTTATGCGCTTGGTATGAGTGAGTGAAATTATGAGGTTCTGGGCACAAAAAGACGATAACTCAAGGATACCTTTAGTTCAATTTGAAAGACCTTCACGAGTAAAAAAACAACATTGTGAACAGGAACAGGAGTAAAAAGATCAACACCAGCAGAAACAGCTCCTGCATCAGCTACACCAGCTCCAGAACCAGGTACAACAGCTCCAGAAACAACTAAAATATCAACTACAACAGCTCTTTTAACAGGTACAACAGCTCGTATATCAGCTAAACAGCTCCAGTATACTCTAAAACAGCTCGTGTATCAGCCCTGTACCTGTACCTGTACTGTACCTGTTCCAGCACCTGTAGCGTATCCAAACCAGAAATAACACTAGAAAGAACAGAAATAGAAAATCACCCCACTTTTGAAAATTATTTTGTTCAGCTACAAATTGAGCCAGAATATACTACTTCATAGACATGTTCATACTTGTCATAAATTTAATACAATTTTTAAAATAAACAATTATTTACAGGGAAATGACTACTTTTTCCATTTGAATAAACAGGTAAAACCAAATCTGCTTCCCATCATCTGTTATTGTTGGGAACATCCATCCCTCTTCCTTCTAATGATTTCCTTTAGAGAGGTAAACAGGTATTCTATGGGAGATCCCTCCCTATCAAGCTGGCGAGGTACCAAAGATGAGATTCCAATATATAATTTATGCTGTGGCTTGTCAACACAATGATCATTCAATAAACCTGTTCTCTGATTTACTCGACTAGAACAGCCAGAGCATCTAGCATATTATTGGGCTTTTCCTAAAACATTAGTATGTGGAAAATATACGGTAGCATTAGGCTCTCCTTAAAACGAGCTGAGGAATTTATATTATCTGATCTGACCCACTTCATTCAATTAGCCAGTCACTTATACATTTAATTTAACAACTCAATGACTAATGCGCAGGCGCACATGCTCAAAACATTCCTCCAAAAGGTATAATAGCTACAGCAGCAGCAGCATATCATTCTCATTCTCTATGATTCTGCGTTTTTAGTTTTTTCGTATCTTTAAAATTGTGCATGCCACAGATTTTCGTCCTTGGAGTGGGCGGAAGGGGGCGGGGCGAAATTTTAAAATACACTTGTAACAGTGCGTTAGGACAGGAGTCTGGATACAAAATAGTGTTCCTCTAGCTTTTATGGTCTTTGAGCTATAGGCGCTAATGAAGACGGACAGTCGGACGGACAGACAGACATAGCTATATCGACTCGGCTATTGATGCTGATCAAGAATATATATACTTTATGGGGTCGGAAACGCTTCCTTCTGGGTGTTACACACATTAATTTTTTGCACAAATCTAATATACCCCTTTACTCTTCGAGTACCGGGTATAACAAGTATAGATATCAGGTATCAAGGGCGCATGTATTAAAGTTATGTGATAATCCACCAGCATTAAGCCTTGCAAAAAGACTAGTGAAAATGGGGGTGGATGCGTTGAAATGAAATGGTAACAAGCGGCTGTTAAATAGGAAGATTATTTGTGTGCACTAATGAGTCAATTGCTCACAAAAATTTTAAATAAGCGTTTATCAGATCACCTGTACGTAGTGCAGTACCTTCTGTATAGCTAAGTCCTGATTTTACAGTTATTCAAGTAATCAATAACATCAATAACAAATAAAACAAGTGATGATTTTAGAAAATGTCAAAAATAAGTTATTGAAAAAAGGTTAAATTTCAAAAGAAGATTGTCAGCTTGAAATAGAAAAAATTATGGGCGGGAGCGTTAAGAAGAGCAGTAATTAAGGGAGATATTGAAACAGGTTCCCTAAAGGCTGGTCAAAGTTTTGTTATGGTAAATGGAGAAATCCTATGAAGAAGTTATCGACTCTTTAATTCAGCAAGCGGTTAGCGCGATATGTGAAGAAGAATCTTAAAAAAAATATCAATATTTTTTTATAAATTAGCGCGACAAAATTCCTTCTACTAGGGCAAGGTTTTGATTAATTTAAAGCACTAACCATTAACGCAACCTAAATATTAATAAAACAGTAACAGTAATATAGAATTTAGAAAAATCAATATTATGTCACATTGATCAAGAGTTAATGTGTCATCAAATAGTGAATTAATAATACGTACATCAGGATTAAACTTGATGATAAATCTATGTATATTTGTTAAAATTTGTAGTATAGTATCAGCAGAATATAATCTATTAAAGCTTAAAGAAATTAATACTAAATTGATTCTCCATCCTCATCTTCCCAGTCTACCTCCACCCGTCCAAAAAAAACTAACTTCCTCTCTCTTAATCACCTACCAGAATGTTAGAGCCTTGCGTAGTAAGCTCTGCACTCTGTATCGGCGTTGCACTTGCATCCCATGTAATTGTGTTCACCGAGACCTGGTTAAAGCCGGAAATTCTTAGTTCTGAAGTTTTGGCAGGTCGGTACACAACCTTTAGGAATGACCGTTCGTCTCGCATGCAGGTGGGGTTCTGATTGCAGTTCACGTCGGAACATTTTACAGTCCAGATTCAACAAGAACTGGAATTCCTGTGTGTAAAACAGATTCTTCCCACTCTTTCAGTTTTTATTACATGCTCGCATATTCCACCTTCTACGGATATCGCAATTTACGAGCCGCACTTGTCCGCCTTAAACACTGTTTCTTCCTCGCTTTCTGATAAAGATCATATGATAGTTCTTGCTGACTTCAACTTACCAGGAACTGTTTGGTCTTCGGTAAGACATGACTTTATAGACGGCTTACTTGACAGCGAAGCTTAATAACATAATTAGGAATTTTTATTGGTCCGCTTTGTATTTGTGCACTGACGTTACGATAGGCACAAACATTTTCTACGATGCACTTGACTCACTTTTTGAGTCTTGTGTCTTGCTTTCCTTATTGATGGGCTTATCTTAAAAATCAGAGAAAGTGCAATGCCAAGAATGGAAGGATGAGATAAACTATCACCAAAGACAATATAAATACTATTTATATTGTCTTTGCTCTCACCCAGATATGATAACCTCTGCCATATCATAAATGAAACTAAGGCACTGCAGCTAAGCTAGTAATGAAAAGGCTCTGTGTAAATAATTAAAACATATTACATTGTCAAAAGATAAGCGATAATAAACCTATATTCCGATATTATAATATTATAGGTCCTGAACGCTGCATCTGTTGTCATAAACTCAACGTTTAGGCCTTTTTGTACCATAAAATAAGATTTAATCGAGGGATTAGGTACATTTCGCCCTTTAAAAATGTTCAAAATATTCTCTTTTATGTACGTAAAATTCACCAAGTTCAATCACTTTTTAGGGTAAACCACTATTGAGCCATAGTATTCTTTGTCACTCACCAATAATTTTCCGTTTTGATAAGCGTTTATTAAGTTTCTATACTTAGCAACTGAGGGAGTTACATACATATATCCATATCATCAAACTATTAATTGTGTATTACATTCCCAGTGCTACCTGACATTCTGGCAAATATGCATCCTTTTTGGGGCTTAAGTGCTGATAAAACTTATTCTATATCAGGAAAAAATGCTTATTGCAGTCTCTTGAAGATACTTTCTTGTCTCTTTAAGAAGCTTTAGCAAATCAGCGTCTTCATGCCAATCAATTGATTGAGAAAAACCTTTCGAATATCTTAAAAATACCTATTTTGTACTTAAAAACTTTTCTTTAGGTTTTATAAGCACAATATTTTTCTTCAATGCCTTTAACAAATACTGGCCTACTATCTATGCTTGCTGAGCACTAAAATCTATTTAATTTCCATAACGTACATACATACATATACGGCTGGTACAGGTAAAACAAAAATCCTGATAGATACGGTATGAAGGCTTTTTTCTGAATCGGAAGGTCTAAGTGTAACAATACAAGCTATACATGCTTTTTGTCATAAACTAATCTCAATCTTTCCTATAGAAACTGGTATTGTCCCCAGTTGCACAACGAACGAATGTAAAGAACTGCATCCTATAGTTTTTGATAAAACTCTCCACAATGAAGTTATACAAGATGATACTTTATGTACAAAGAGAACAGCAAATGACTTGGAATATATAAAAAATAAGCTTAATGCACCAAATGAAATTTTCGATTTAAAAAAAAAATACAAATTCGCTGAGATATTAAGTGAAGGAATCAAAATAGACCAAAATTAGTTGGTGCAATATTGCAAAACCCTATGTCATCCTTGATACTGGGATCCAGAAAAAAACAAATATACTCCAGCGTAACGTACTGGAATGATATCATATGGGCAGATTTACCTAAAGTATCCATAAAATCAGATTTAAATAAATGAGATTAAAAAAAAAAACGTTTCATCCGTTATCATAAAAATCAAGCTAGAAGAATTTCCAAATGCAGAAGAATTAATAAAAACAAGTACAAAAAATAATATTTTCCTATATCATATAAAAATAAACGTGTAAAAAATATTTAAATGAACTAGCAGATTGCTCAATATATCTAAGATATACGCTGATTTATATAACAGTGAAAAAATAAAAAAAAAACGCTTAACTTCAATAAATCAAAAATCAAAAAAATAGACAATATTCTAGTTGACGAAGTAAGTGTAAGTGTAAGCCAATGGAAGATTTTAACAACCCTACATGATGAATTGTTTGATGATGGCAAGGAAAAACATACCTGGCTTTTTAGTGAGAGATGTAAAGCAGTCTATCTGCAGATTTCAGGGAGAAAATCATCACTTATGTATTCAATTATATACAGGAATATATTTGTTTAAAAACCGTCGGGATAGATTGGATATCATGCCAACTTGAGAAATCATTTAGATCAACTCCGGAAACTTTAGCGTTCGTAGATAGAATATTTTACAACTCTCAAGAACAAATATCCTTCAATAATAATGCGATAAAACATATTCCGCACAGGAAAAATTTGGCCAATTTAAAAATTAAACTAGCAGGTAAAGAGAGTATATCTCTTTGTGAAAAGAGAACACTCGAATGTATTTGAGATGCGCAATAAAGCTTCAACGACAAACTTGCCATCAGAAACTGAGGTATGCCTCTTGGGTTAGTTACCCTGATACCAGGTAGGCTACTAGCTCAAGCAATATTTAAAACAAAAATCCATAACTGGTTAAGTGAGGGCCGTATTTTGGTTGCTAGAGATCGTCATATAAAACCAAAAGACATCATGACTTTGATCAGACAACGAAATGTTTTAGTTGATTATTTCATGAGCGAACTTAAAAAAGCGAACATACCGGTTATTGGTAGGGGTGATTTCAGAAATATGGATTAGATAGAAGTGCAAGATTTGATAGCCTTGACTGCATTTTTAATTCTTTCACCAACTTTTTAAGCTCTTGCAAACTCTTTAAAGTCATCGTTATTTATTTAATATCGCATACAACCGCAAAAACAATCTTTATGGGAAAGACTGAAGGATTACTCCCAAGTTATTTATGATGGATTAAATGATATTCTAAATGTTTCTACTATAGAATCTTCTCTTTTAGTATTTACACATATACTTCGTGCAGGTAAGAAGAAATTTGCTTCAAGGCTGGGTGTTAAGTGTTTTAAAATTATAGATGAGTTAATGAATTAATTATTGCAATTTGAACATGAAAATACGACGTCACTTCAAACATTTCTACAAAGGGTAAAATCGAATAACCCAGAGATCAAGGATGATATTGAATCAGGGTGTAATGCTGTATGAATAATGACAATTAAAAAGCAAAAAGGTTTGAAAGCTCCGGTAGTGCTCTCAGTGGATACAAACACAACTTTAAGAAATAGTGGGAGCATCATTTGTGATCAGGCAGGAGTGCCATTTTGGTGATAATCATTATAACAAATGTCTGCTTTATGTTGCACTCACACGCCCTAAAGATGAGCTGTACCTTTTAAGCAAAGATCCAAAATAAAAGGGTTCTTGGTATGACCTGATAACTTCATGTGGAGCACCATATGAAAAGAAGCAGAGAAACTTGTGTGCGATATTTAAAGGAGAAACAGAAATATCATGTTTAAATCCAAACTGCACTACCATATTTATATAAAACGTGACTACTTGCTCCCACCAGGTTTAACAAAATCAGCAGGATAATTATAAAAGGGGTATGATTATTCCCAGCATATTGCAATACCTGCCTGAAATAGAAAAGGCAAGAATAGGAATTGGGAATTGAAAATTTATTCTGAAAGCATAAATGTTGCTAACGATAAGAGTGAAATCTATGATAAGATGTTAGCCTTTGATAGAAAGCATGGCTATTTATTCGATTTAGAGGGTACGCCTGAAATTTCACTTAGTGGTGTAATTAATAACGAAGCGGTTGTAGTGCGATTAGATAGGCTATGCATAATACAAAATAAGTGTTTTGATGTTTTCGTATGGAGCAGCTTATGCGCTTGGTATGAGTGAGTGAAATTATGAGGTTCTGGGCACAAAAAGACGATAACTCAAGGATACCTTTAGTTCAATTTGAAAGACCTTCACGAGTAAAAAAACAACATTGTGAACAGGAACAGGAGTAAAAAGATCAACACCAGCAGAAACAGCTCCTGCATCAGCTACACCAGCTCCAGAACCAGGTACAACAGCTCCAGAAACAACTAAAATATCAACTACAACAGCTCTTTTAACAGGTACAACAGCTCGTATATCAGCTAAACAGCTCCAGTATACTCTAAAACAGCTCGTGTATCAGCCCTGTACCTGTACCTGTACTGTACCTGTTCCAGCACCTGTAGCGTATCCAAACCAGAAATAACACTAGAAAGAACAGAAATAGAAAATCACCCCACTTTTGAAAATTATTTTGTTCAGCTACAAATTGAGCCAGAATATACTACTTCATAGACATGTTCATACTTGTCATAAATTTAATACAATTTTTAAAATAAACAATTATTTACAGGGAAATGACTACTTTTTCCATTTGAATAAACAGGTAAAACCAAATCTGCTTCCCATCATCTGTTATTGTTGGGAACATCCATCCCTCTTCCTTCTAATGATTTCCTTTAGAGAGGTAAACAGGTATTCTATGGGAGATCCCTCCCTATCAAGCTGGCGAGGTACCAAAGATGAGATTCCAATATATAATTTATGCTGTGGCTTGTCAACACAATGATCATTCAATAAACCTGTTCTCTGATTTACTCGACTAGAACAGCCAGAGCATCTAGCATATTATTGGGCTTTTCCTAAAACATTAGTATGTGGAAAATATACGGTAGCATTAGGCTCTCCTTAAAACGAGCTGAGGAATTTATATTATCTGATCTGACCCACTTCATTCAATTAGCCAGTCACTTATACATTTAATTTAACAACTCAATGACTAATGCGCAGGCGCACATGCTCAAAACATTCCTCCAAAAGGTATAATAGCTACAGCAGCAGCAGCATATCATTCTCATTCTCTATGATTCTGCGTTTTTAGTTTTTTCGTATCTTTAAAATTGTGCATGCCACAGATTTTCGTCCTTGGAGTGGGCGGAAGGGGGCGGGGCGAAATTTTAAAATACACTTGTAACAGTGCGTTAGGACAGGAGTCTGGATACAAAATAGTGTTCCTCTAGCTTTTATGGTCTTTGAGCTATAGGCGCTAATGAAGACGGACAGACGGACGGACAGACAGACATAGCTATATCGACTCGGCTATTGATGCTGATCAAGAATATATATACTTTATGGGGTCGGAAACGCTTCCTTCTGGGTGTTACACACATTAATTTTTTGCACAAATCTAATATACCCCTTTACTCTTCGAGTACCGGGTATAACAAGTATAGATATCAGGTATCAAGGGCGCATGTATTAAAGTTATGTGATAATCCACCAGCATTAAGCCTTGCAAAAAGACTAGTGAAAATGGGGGTGGATGCGTTGAAATGAAATGGTAACAAGCGGCTGTTAAATAGGAAGATTATTTGTGTGCACTAATGAGTCAATTGCTCACAAAAATTTTAAATAAGCGTTTATCAGATCACCTGTACGTAGTGCAGTACCTTCTGTATAGCTAAGTCCTGATTTTACAGTTATTCAAGTAATCAATAACATCAATAACAAATAAAACAAGTGATGATTTTAGAAAATGTCAAAAATAAGTTATTGAAAAAAGGTTAAATTTCAAAAGAAGATTGTCAGCTTGAAATAGAAAAAATTATGGGCGGGAGCGTTAAGAAGAGCAGTAATTAAGGGAGATATTGAAACAGGTTCCCTAAAGGCTGGTCAAAGTTTTGTTATGGTAAATGGAGAAATCCTATGAAGAAGTTATCGACTCTTTAATTCAGCAAGCGGTTAGCGCGATATGTGAAGAAGAATCTTAAAAAAAATATCAATATTTTTTTATAAATTAGCGCGACAAAATTCCTTCTACTAGGGCAAGGTTTTGATTAATTTAAAGCACTAACCATTAACGCAACCTAAATATTAATAAAACAGTAACAGTAATATAGAATTTAGAAAAATCAATATTATGTCACATTGATCAAGAGTTAATGTGTCATCAAATAGTGAATTAATAATACGTACATCAGGATTAAACTTGATGATAAATCTATGTATATTTGTTAAAATTTGTAGTATAGTATCAGCAGAATATAATCTATTAAAGCTTAAAGAAATTAATACTAAATTGATTCTCCATCCTCATCTTCCCAGTCTACCTCCACCCGTCCAAAAAAAACTAACTTCCTCTCTCTTAATCACCTACCAGAATGTTAGAGCCTTGCGTAGTAAGCTCTGCACTCTGTATCGGCGTTGCACTTGCATCCCATGTAATTGTGTTCACCGAGACCTGGTTAAAGCCGGAAATTCTTAGTTCTGAAGTTTTGGCAGGTCGGTACACAACCTTTAGGAATGACCGTTCGTCTCGCATGCAGGTGGGGTTCTGATTGCAGTTCACGTCGGAACATTTTACAGTCCAGATTCAACAAGAACTGGAATTCCTGTGTGTAAAACAGATTCTTCCCACTCTTTCAGTTTTTATTACATGCTCGCATATTCCACCTTCTACGGATATCGCAATTTACGAGCCGCACTTGTCCGCCTTAAACACTGTTTCTTCCTCGCTTTCTGATAAAGATCATATGATAGTTCTTGCTGACTTCAACTTACCAGGAACTGTTTGGTCTTCGGTAAGACATGACTTTATAGACGGCTTACTTGACAGCGAAGCTTAATAACATAATTAGGAATTTTTATTGGTCCGCTTTGTATTTGTGCACTGACGTTACGATAGGCACAAACATTTTCTACGATGCACTTGACTCACTTTTTGAGTCTTGTGTCTTGCTTTCCTTATTGATGGGCTTATCTTAAAAATCAGAGAAAGTGCAATGCCAAGAATGGAAGGATGAGATAAACTATCACCAAAGACAATATAAATACTATTTATATTGTCTTTGCTCTCACCCAGATATGATAACCTCTGCCATATCATAAATGAAACTAAGGCACTGCAGCTAAGCTAGTAATGAAAAGGCTCTGTGTAAATAATTAAAACATATTACATTGTCAAAAGATAAGCGATAATAAACCTATATTCCGATATTATAATATTATAGGTCCTGAACGCTGCATCTGTTGTCATAAACTCAACGTTTAGGCCTTTTTGTACCATAAAATAAGATTTAATCGAGGGATTAGGTACATTTCGCCCTTTAAAAATGTTCAAAATATTCTCTTTTATGTACGTAAAATTCACCAAGTTCAATCACTTTTTAGGGTAAACCACTATTGAGCCATAGTATTCTTTGTCACTCACCAATAATTTTCCGTTTTGATAAGCGTTTATTAAGTTTCTATACTTAGCAACTGAGGGAGTTACATACATATATCCATATCATCAAACTATTAATTGTGTATTACATTCCCAGTGCTACCTGACATTCTGGCAAATATGCATCCTTTTTGGGGCTTAAGTGCTGATAAAACTTATTCTATATCAGGAAAAAATGCTTATTGCAGTCTCTTGAAGATACTTTCTTGTCTCTTTAAGAAGCTTTAGCAAATCAGCGTCTTCATGCCAATCAATTGATTGAGAAAAACCTTTCGAATATCTTAAAAATACCTATTTTGTACTTAAAAACTTTTCTTTAGGTTTTATAAGCACAATATTTTTCTTCAATGCCTTTAACAAATACTGGCCTACTATCTATGCTTGCTGAGCACTAAAATCTATTTAATTTCCATAACGTACATACATACATATACGGCTGGTACAGGTAAAACAAAAATCCTGATAGATACGGTATGAAGGCTTTTTTCTGAATCGGAAGGTCTAAGTGTAACAATACAAGCTATACATGCTTTTTGTCATAAACTAATCTCAATCTTTCCTATAGAAACTGGTATTGTCCCCAGTTGCACAACGAACGAATGTAAAGAACTGCATCCTATAGTTTTTGATAAAACTCTCCACAATGAAGTTATACAAGATGATACTTTATGTACAAAGAGAACAGCAAATGACTTGGAATATATAAAAAATAAGCTTAATGCACCAAATGAAATTTTCGATTTAAAAAAAAAATACAAATTCGCTGAGATATTAAGTGAAGGAATCAAAATAGACCAAAATTAGTTGGTGCAATATTGCAAAACCCTATGTCATCCTTGATACTGGGATCCAGAAAAAAACAAATATACTCCAGCGTAACGTACTGGAATGATATCATATGGGCAGATTTACCTAAAGTATCCATAAAATCAGATTTAAATAAATGAGATAAAAAAAAAAAACGTTTCATCCGTTATCATAAAAATCAAGCTAGAAGAATTTCCAAATGCAGAAGAATTAATAAAAACAAGTACAAAAAATAATATTTTCCTATATCATATAAAAATAAACGTGTAAAAAATATTTAAATGAACTAGCAGATTGCTCAATATATCTAAGATATACGCTGATTTATATAACAGTGAAAAAATAAAAAAAAAACGCTTAACTTCAATAAATCAAAAATCAAAAAAATAGACAATATTCTAGTTGACGAAGTAAGTGTAAGTGTAAGCCAATGGAAGATTTTAACAACCCTACATGATGAATTGTTTGATGATGGCAAGGAAAAACATACCTGGCTTTTTAGTGAGAGATGTAAAGCAGTCTATCTGCAGATTTCAGGGAGAAAATCATCACTTATGTATTCAATTATATACAGGAATATATTTGTTTAAAAACCGTCGGGATAGATTGGATATCATGCCAACTTGAGAAATCATTTAGATCAACTCCGGAAACTTTAGCGTTCGTAGATAGAATATTTTACAACTCTCAAGAACAAATATCCTTCAATAATAATGCGATAAAACATATTCCGCACAGGAAAAATTTGGCCAATTTAAAAATTAAACTAGCAGGTAAAGAGAGTATATCTCTTTGTGAAAAGAGAACACTCGAATGTATTTGAGATGCGCAATAAAGCTTCAACGACAAACTTGCCATCAGAAACTGAGGTATGCCTCTTGGGTTAGTTACCCTGATACCAGGTAGGCTACTAGCTCAAGCAATATTTAAAACAAAAATCCATAACTGGTTAAGTGAGGGCCGTATTTTGGTTGCTAGAGATCGTCATATAAAACCAAAAGACATCATGACTTTGATCAGACAACGAAATGTTTTAGTTGATTATTTCATGAGCGAACTTAAAAAAGCGAACATACCGGTTATTGGTAGGGGTGATTTCAGAAATATGGATTAGATAGAAGTGCAAGATTTGATAGCCTTGACTGCATTTTTAATTCTTTCACCAACTTTTTAAGCTCTTGCAAACTCTTTAAAGTCATCGTTATTTATTTAATATCGCATACAACCGCAAAAACAATCTTTATGGGAAAGACTGAAGGATTACTCCCAAGTTATTTATGATGGATTAAATGATATTCTAAATGTTTCTACTATAGAATCTTCTCTTTTAGTATTTACACATATACTTCGTGCAGGTAAGAAGAAATTTGCTTCAAGGCTGGGTGTTAAGTGTTTTAAAATTATAGATGAGTTAATGAATTAATTATTGCAATTTGAACATGAAAATACGACGTCACTTCAAACATTTCTACAAAGGGTAAAATCGAATAACCCAGAGATCAAGGATGATATTGAATCAGGGTGTAATGCTGTATGAATAATGACAATTAAAAAGCAAAAAGGTTTGAAAGCTCCGGTAGTGCTCTCAGTGGATACAAACACAACTTTAAGAAATAGTGGGAGCATCATTTGTGATCAGGCAGGAGTGCCATTTTGGTGATAATCATTATAACAAATGTCTGCTTTATGTTGCACTCACACGCCCTAAAGATGAGCTGTACCTTTTAAGCAAAGATCCAAAATAAAAGGGTTCTTGGTATGACCTGATAACTTCATGTGGAGCACCATATGAAAAGAAGCAGAGAAACTTGTGTGCGATATTTAAAGGAGAAACAGAAATATCATGTTTAAATCCAAACTGCACTACCATATTTATATAAAACGTGACTACTTTGCTTCCACCAGGTTTAACAAAATCAGCAGGATAATTATAAAAGGGGTATGATTATTCCCAGCATATTGCAATACCTGCCTGAAATAGAAAAGGCAAGAATAGGAATTGGGAATTGAAAATTTATTCTGAAAGCATAAATGTTGCTAACGATAAGAGTGAAATCTATGATAAGATGTTAGCCTTTGATAGAAAGCATGGCTATTTATTCGATTTAGAGGGTACGCCTGAAATTTCACTTAGTGGTGTAATTAATAACGAAGCGGTTGTAGTGCGATTAGATAGGCTATGCATAATACAAAATAAGTGTTTTGATGTTTTCGTATGGAGCAGCTTATGCGCTTGGTATGAGTGAGTGAAATTATGAGGTTCTGGGCACAAAAAGACGATAACTCAAGGATACCTTTAGTTCAATTTGAAAGACCTTCACGAGTAAAAAAACAACATTGTGAACAGGAACAGGAGTAAAAAGATCAACACCAGCAGAAACAGCTCCTGCATCAGCTACACCAGCTCCAGAACCAGGTACAACAGCTCCAGAAACAACTAAAATATCAACTACAACAGCTCTTTTAACAGGTACAACAGCTCGTATATCAGCTAAACAGCTCCAGTATACTCTAAAACAGCTCGTGTATCAGCCCTGTACCTGTACCTGTACTGTACCTGTTCCAGCACCTGTAGCGTATCCAAACCAGAAATAACACTAGAAAGAACAGAAATAGAAAATCACCCCACTTTTGAAAATTATTTTGTTCAGCTACAAATTGAGCCAGAATATACTACTTCATAGACATGTTCATACTTGTCATAAATTTAATACAATTTTTAAAATAAACAATTATTTACAGGGAAATGACTACTTTTTCCATTTGAATAAACAGGTAAAACCAAATCTGCTTCCCATCATCTGTTATTGTTGGGAACATCCATCCCTCTTCCTTCTAATGATTTCCTTTAGAGAGGTAAACAGGTATTCTATGGGAGATCCCTCCCTATCAAGCTGGCGAGGTACCAAAGATGAGATTCCAATATATAATTTATGCTGTGGCTTGTCAACACAATGATCATTCAATAAACCTGTTCTCTGATTTACTCGACTAGAACAGCCAGAGCATCTAGCATATTATTGGGCTTTTCCTAAAACATTAGTATGTGGAAAATATACGGTAGCATTAGGCTCTCCTTAAAACGAGCTGAGGAATTTATATTATCTGATCTGACCCACTTCATTCAATTAGCCAGTCACTTATACATTTAATTTAACAACTCAATGACTAATGCGCAGGCGCACATGCTCAAAACATTCCTCCAAAAGGTATAATAGCTACAGCAGCAGCAGCATATCATTCTCATTCTCTATGATTCTGCGTTTTTAGTTTTTTCGTATCTTTAAAATTGTGCATGCCACAGATTTTCGTCCTTGGAGTGGGCGGAAGGGGGCGGGGCGAAATTTTAAAATACACTTGTAACAGTGCGTTAGGACAGGAGTCTGGATACAAAATAGTGTTCCTCTAGCTTTTATGGTCTTTGAGCTATAGGCGCTAATGAAGACGGACAGACGGACGGACAGACAGACATAGCTATATCGACTCGGCTATTGATGCTGATCAAGAATATATATACTTTATGGGGTCGGAAACGCTTCCTTCTGGGTGTTACACACATTAATTTTTTGCACAAATCTAATATACCCCTTTACTCTTCGAGTACCGGGTATAACAAGTATAGATATCAGGTATCAAGGGCGCAGGTATTAAAGTTATGTGATAATCCACCAGCATTAAGCCTTGCAAAAAGACTAGTGAAAATGGGGGTGGATGCGTTGAAATGAAATGGTAACAAGCGGCTGTTAAATAGGAAGATTATTTGTGTGCACTAATGAGTCAATTGCTCACAAAAATTTTAAATAAGCGTTTATCAGATCACCTGTACGTAGTGCAGTACCTTCTGTATAGCTAAGTCCTGATTTTACAGTTATTCAAGTAATCAATAACATCAATAACAAATAAAACAAGTGATGATTTTAGAAAATGTCAAAAATAAGTTATTGAAAAAAGGTTAATTTTCAAAAGAAGATTGTCAGCTTGAAATAGAAAAAATTATGGGCGGGAGCGTTAAGAAGAGCAGTAATTAAGGGAGATATTGAAACAGGTTCCCTAAAGGCTGGTCAAAGTTTTGTTATGGTAAATGGAGAAATCCTATGAAGAAGTTATCGACTCTTTAATTCAGCAAGCGGTTAGCGCGATATGTGAAGAAGAATCTTAAAAAAAATATCAATATTTTTTTATAAATTAGCGCGACAAAATTCCTTCTACTAGGGCAAGGTTTTGATTAATTTAAAGCACTAACCATTAACGCAACCTAAATATTAATAAAACAGTAACAGTAATATAGAATTTAGAAAAATCAATATTATGTCACATTGATCAAGAGTTAATGTGTCATCAAATAGTGAATTAATAATACGTACATCAGGATTAAACTTGATGATAAATCTATGTATATTTGTTAAAATTTGTAGTATAGTATCAGCAGAATATAATCTATTAAAGCTTAAAGAAATTAATACTAAATTGATTCTCCATCCTCATCTTCCCAGTCTACCTCCACCCGTCCAAAAAAAACTAACTTCCTCTCTCTTAATCACCTACCAGAATGTTAGAGCCTTGCGTAGTAAGCTCTGCACTCTGTATCGGCGTTGCACTTGCATCCCATGTAATTGTGTTCACCGAGACCTGGTTAAAGCCGGAAATTCTTAGTTCTGAAGTTTTGGCAGGTCGGTACACAACCTTTAGGAATGACCGTTCGTCTCGCATGCAGGTGGGGTTCTGATTGCAGTTCACGTCGGAACATTTTACAGTCCAGATTCAACAAGAACTGGAATTCCTGTGTGTAAAACAGATTCTTCCCACTCTTTCAGTTTTTATTACATGCTCGCATATTCCACCTTCTACGGATATCGCAATTTACGAGCCGCACTTGTCCGCCTTAAACACTGTTTCTTCCTCGCTTTCTGATAAAGATCATATGATAGTTCTTGCTGACTTCAACTTACCAGGAACTGTTTGGTCTTCGGTAAGACATGACTTTATAGACGGCTTACTTGACAGCGAAGCTTAATAACATAATTAGGAATTTTTATTGGTCCGCTTTGTATTTGTGCACTGACGTTACGATAGGCACAAACATTTTCTACGATGCACTTGACTCACTTTTTGAGTCTTGTGTCCTGCTTTCCTTATTGATGGGCTTATCTTAAAAATCAGAGAAAGTGCAATGCCAAGAATGGAAGGATGAGATAAACTATCACCAAAGACAATATAAATACTATTTATATTGTCTTTGCTCTCACCCAGATATGATAACCTCTGCCATATCATAAATGAAACTAAGGCACTGCAGCTGAGCTAGTAATGAAAAGGCTCTGTGTAAATAATTAAAACATATTACATTGTCAAAAGATAAGCGATAATAAACCTATATTCCGATATTATAATATTATAGGTCCTGAACGCTGCATCTGTTGTCATAAACTCAACGTTTAGGCCTTTTTGTACCATAAAATAAGATTTAATCGAGGGATTAGGTACATTTCGCCCTTTAAAAATGTTCAAAATATTCTCTTTTATGTACGTAAAATTCACCAAGTTCAATCACTTTTTAGGGTAAACCACTATTGAGCCATAGTATTCTTTGTCACTCACCAATAATTTTCCGTTTTGATAAGCGTTTATTAAGTTTCTATACTTAGCAACTGAGGGAGTTACATACATATATCCATATCATCAAACTATTAATTGTGTATTACATTCCCAGTGCTACCTGACATTCTGGCAAATATGCATCCTTTTTGGGGCTTAAGTGCTGATAAAACTTATTCTATATCAGGAAAAAATGCTTATTGCAGTCTCTTGAAGATACTTTCTTGTCTCTTTAAGAAGCTTTAGCAAATCAGCGTCTTCATGCCAATCAATTGATTGAGAAAAACCTTTCGAATATCTTAAAAATACCTATTTTGTACTTAAAAACTTTTCTTTAGGTTTTATAAGCACAATATTTTTCTTCAATGCCTTTAACAAATACTGGCCTACTATCTATGCTTGCTGAGCACTAAAATCTATTTAATTTCCATAACGTACATACATACATATACGGCTGGTACAGGTAAAACAAAAATCCTGATAGATACGGTATGAAGGCTTTTTTCTGAATCGGAAGGTCTAAGTGTAACAATACAAGCTATACATGCTTTTTGTCATAAACTAATCTCAATCTTTCCTATAGAAACTGGTATTGTCCCCAGTTGCACAACGAACGAATGTAAAGAACTGCATCCTATAGTTTTTGATAAAACTCTCCACAATGAAGTTATACAAGATGATACTTTATGTACAAAGAGAACAGCAAATGACTTGGAATATATAAAAAATAAGCTTAATGCACCAAATGAAATTTTCGATTTAAAAAAAAAATAAAAATTCGCTGAGATATTAAGTGAAGGAATCAAAATAGACCAAAATTAGTTGGTGCAATATTGCAAAACCCTATGTCATCCTTGATACTGGGATCCAGAAAAAAACAAATATACTCCAGCGTAACGTACTGGAATGATATCATATGGGCAGATTTACCTAAAGTATCCATAAAATCAGATTTAAATAAATGAGATAAAAAAAAAAAACGTTTCATCCGTTATCATAAAAATCAAGCTAGAAGAATTTCCAAATGCAGAAGAATTAATAAAAACAAGTACAAAAAATAATATTTTCCTATATCATATAAAAATAAACGTGTAAAAAATATTTAAATGAACTAGCAGATTGCTCAATATATCTAAGATATACACTGATTTATATAACAGTGAAAAAATAAAAAAAAAACGCTTAACTTCAATAAATCAAAAATCAAAAAAATAGACAATATTCTAGTTGACGAAGTAAGTGTAAGTGTAAGCCAATGGAAGTTTTTAACAACCCTACATGATGAATTGTTTGATGATGGCAAGGAAAAACATACCTGGCTTTTTAGTGAGAGATGTAAAGCAGTCTATCTGCAGATTTCAGGGAGAAAATCATCACTTATGTATTCAATTATATACAGGAATATATTTGTTTAAAAACCGTCGGGATAGATTGGATATCATGCCAACTTGAGAAATCATTTAGATCAACTCCGGAAACTTTAGCGTTCGTAGATAGAATATTTTACAACTCTCAAGAACAAATATCCTTCAATAATAATGCGATAAAACATATTCCGCACAGGAAAAATTTGGCCAATTTAAAAATTAAACTAGCAGGTAAAGAGAGTATATCTCTTTGTGAAAAGAGAACACTCGAATGTATTTGAGATGCGCAATAAAGCTTCAACGACAAACTTGCCATCAGAAACTGAGGTATGCCTCTTGGGTTAGTTACCCTGATACCAGGTAGGCTACTAGCTCAAGCAATATTTAAAACAAAAATCCATAACTGGTTAAGTGAGGGCCGTATTTTGGTTGCTAGAGATCGTCATATAAAACCAAAAGACATCATGACTTTGATCAGACAACGAAATGTTTTAGTTGATTATTTCATGAGCGAACTTAAAAAAGCGAACATACCGGTTATTGGTAGGGGTGATTTCAGAAATATGGATTAGATAGAAGTGCAAGATTTGATAGCCTTGACTGCATTTTTAATTCTTTCACCAACTTTTTAAGCTCTTGCAAACTCTTTAAAGTCATCGTTATTTATTTAATATCGCATACAACCGCAAAAACAATCTTTATGGGAAAGACTGAAGGATTACTCCCAAGTTATTTATGATGGATTAAATGATATTCTAAATGTTTCTACTATAGAATCTTCTCTTTTAGTATTTACACATATACTTCGTGCAGGTAAGAAGAAATTTGCTTCAAGGCTGGGTGTTAAGTGTTTTAAAATTATAGATGAGTTAATGAATTAATTATTGCAATTTGAACATGAAAATACGACGTCACTTCAAACATTTCTACAAAGGGTAAAATCGAATAACCCAGAGATCAAGGATAATATTGAATCAGGGTGTAATGCTGTATGAATAATGACAATTAAAAAGCAAAAAGGTTTGCAAGCTCCGGTAGTGCTCTCAGTGGATACAAACACAACTTTAAGAAATAGTGGGAGCATCATTTGTGATCAGGCAGGAGTGCCATTTTGGTGATAATCATTATAACAAATGTCTGCTTTATGTTGCACTCACACGCCCTAAAGATGAGCTGTACCTTTTAAGCAAAGATCCAAAATAAAAGGGTTCTTGGTATGACCTGATAACTTCATGTGGAGCACCATATGAAAAGAAGCAGAGAAACTTGTGTGCGATATTTAAAGGAGAAACAGAAATATCATGTTTAAATCCAAACTGCACTACCATATTTATATAAAACGTGACTACTTTGCTTCCACCAGGTTTAACAAAATCAGCAGGATAATTATAAAAGGGGTATGATTATTCCCAGCATATTGCAATACCTGCCTGAAATAGAAAAGGCAAGAATAGGAATTGGGAATTGAAAATTTATTTTGAAAGCATAAATGTTGCTAACGATAAGAGTGAAATCTATGATAAAATGTTAGCCTTTGATAGAAAGCATGGCTATTTATTCGATTTAGAGGGTACGCCTGAAATTTCACTTAGTGGTGTAATTAATAACGAAGCGGTTGTAGTGCGATTAGATAGGCTATGCATAATACAAAATAAGTGTTTTGATGTTTTCGTATGGAGCAGCTTATGCGCTTGGTATGAGTGAGTGAAATTATGAGGTTCTGGGCACAAAAAGACGATAACTCAAGGATACCTTTAGTTCAATTTGAAAGACCTTCACGAGTAAAAAAACAACATTGTGAACAGGAACAGGAGTAAAAAGATCAACACCAGCAGAAACAGCTCCTGCATCAGCTACACCAGCTCCAGAACCAGGTACAACAGCTCCAGAAACAACTAAAATATCAACTACAACAGCTCTTTTAACAGGTACAACAGCTCGTATATCAGCTAAACAGCTCCAGTATACTCTAAAACAGCTCGTGTATCAGCCCTGTACCTGTACCTGTACTGTACCTGTTCCAGCACCTGTAGCGTATCCAAACCAGAAATAACACTAGAAAGAACAGAAATAGAAAATCACCCCACTTTTGAAAATTATTTTGTTCAGCTACAAATTGAGCCAGAATATACTACTTCATAGACATGTTCATACTTGTCATAAATTTAATACAATTTTTAAAATAAACAATTATTTACAGGGAAATGACTACTTTTTCCATTTGAATAAACAGGTAAAACCAAATCTGCTTCCCATCATCTGTTATTGTTGGGAACATCCATCCCTCTTCCTTCTAATGATTTCCTTTAGAGAGGTAAACAGGTATTCTATGGGAGATCCCTCCCTATCAAGCTGGCGAGGTACCAAAGATGAGATTCCAATATATAATTTATGCTGTGGCTTGTCAACACAATGATCATTCAATAAACCTGTTCTCTGATTTACTCGACTAGAACAGCCAGAGCATCTAGCATATTATTGGGCTTTTCCTAAAACATTAGTATGTGGAAAATATACGGTAGCATTAGGCTCTCCTTAAAACGAGCTGAGGAATTTATATTATCTGATCTGACCCACTTCATTCAATTAGCCAGTCACTTATACATTTAATTTAACAACTCAATGACTAATGCGCAGGCGCACATGCTCAAAACATTCCTCCAAAAGGTATAATAGCTACAGCAGCAGCAGCATATCATTACTAAATTAATCGGTAGCGTTTACACCCACACCACCTACCTATTTTCATGTTTACTTACTCTCCCGTGAACACCTAAGCAGCTAAACACCAACCACCTTCATACCCATGCGCAACACTCACACAGCTCCATATATACACACCGCCTCCCAAACACTACAACAAAATCTCATACGCATGCGCAACCAAGCATCGGCATGCATGAGCACCTGGGTTGTTTGAAACTAAACTATGTTTATTAAAATTCAAGAATTTGTATGAAAATATTTTTATTCAAATCAATCCTCCCTACATACAGATATTGTTAATAAAATTAACAATATTATTCTTTCTACTGATCTCCTTTTGGCAAACACGATCACCTGCTGCTCATCAGTTCTCATCAAATCAGCCTGTTCTCAGATCAACCAGATAGGACAACTAGAGCAGTAGAGCATATAAAATCATTAGCTTATGTTTAGGGTGTACCCATCAACATTAGTATGGGGAGAATGGGATGTAAGGGATGTAATGTAAGGTAGCTACATTAGGCTGTCCAAAAAAACGAGCGGGAAATTTCTATTATCTGATCTGACCCAATTCATGCAATTACCCAATGGCTTGTGCGAAACAACTGCGAAGTGCGCACCGTGGAATATGTTGCCAATTCATGGATTAATTCAATTAATGCCGTACTTTAAGAAATATCGACAATTTTTTTAAAATAAATTTATTAGTAGAAACAAATTTACAGAATTTTCAAACCTTGCTTTTGGTTTTGTAATAATTTTACTCAGATTCCTGATCAACGCAGCAAATTTTATAAACGGTGTCACCACATTAAAAGAGACCGAGCAGACGCTAAGGATTTAATTTCAAAATATTACAAGTTATATAAACGTTTGATTACAAAAACTAGAAAATAGAGACACATACACACATGCATACATACATACAAAAACATATCTGATGAAACACAAAACCAGTTGTAATACAATTTTCTAAATAAAGAAATACTTGTCAGAAAAACAAAAACAAAAAATATCTATTCCATTTTTCTTCTTACCTTCTTTCCTTTTTAACGGTAGCAAAAACAATAACAAAAAACAGGTACCACCATCAGCATCTACCCTCCCCCAGATACCTTTTCCCCCTCCATAAGAATCCCCTTTAAGTACCTAACAAAAGGGTATTCTGTTCGGGGACCCCTCCCTCCCTAGCAATCTAGTGACGTGCCATCTAATCTAGCCTCTAAGATCTATCTGGGTTGCTACTGATCAGTTGTGAGTGTAAGCAAAGGTACACATGTTCAACACATTCCTTTATTACCCTCTTTACACACACATAATCAATCAATCAATCAATTAATGTGTTCACACACAAGAGTACCTGATAAACAAAACCAATGACGACAACGACAGCTACTTTACCACTGTCAGACATGAGCACGCGACAGACATGATCGTAGGGTCATTAATTATCCCCAACTCCACTCACATGAGCACGCGACAGACATGATCGTGCAAGCACACTCCCCCAACCCTGTAAACAACTCACGCATGAGCACGTGTACCGTTTTGATAATTATGGGTCACTAATTACCTTCCACACCTCCAGTCACACATGACCCTTTTTTTAGCTCCCGACCCAACTCTAAACTCATCTCAGTTACCGCTAATTATGGGGTCATTAAGTATCTCCTACCACATTCAATCACACGTGACCTCTTTTTTACCTCCTCACACCAACAAACCTGACCCGTTACCGATCATTATGGATCATTAAAAAGCTCCTCACACCCCAACCCAACCCATTACTGATCATTTTGGGTCATTAAAAAACTCCTCACACCCCAAACCTGCCAATTGACCGATAATTTTGGGTCATTAAAAAACTCCTCACACCTCAAACCTGTCAATTTACCGATCATTAATAACCCCCACCCCTACCTCCTTAGGCTAATAATGATTAATTGATTTGGAACCCGTATTATTACACTACTCCTCTCCAAGGAACTACTGTCTGCCCATCAAGAAGCATGCCCGCCATTAAGAACGCAAAAGAGGACCAAACCACTATGGTGGAACCGGGACCTTTCTCTCAAGCGAAATAACCTCAGGGAACTATTCAAACTCGCCAGAATAGCGAACGAGCAGATCATCAACGAGGAATACAAAACGCTACTCAGAGACTACAAGAAGGAAATACGCAAGGCACAATCGTCTATCTCTCTCGTAGTTTTCAGACGCGTTTTTTCTTTGCGCTCCGCTCATTTTTCACTTATTTTGTATAAACAGCCGGTGTTTATCCAAAATAAACCTTGAGCGAACTAACAAATTAACTTCCTAACATAAAGTTTATCCTGAATCGCGAGTGCATGCCTATTTACTGTGTAAATCATAATTTAATAATTCTTTTTTGCGTCGGTTAACATTGTGTTTTTGTTGTTGCTTTTCGTAAGTACGCTCTCACATTGAATTTAGCCCGCTCTCATCTTGTAGTCTGTGCTTTAGCATCACTCTCTCCCTATAACCCAAACATAAATAACTGTTCTTCCTCTCTTTCCGTGTAGTAGCGCTCTCTCTGTCTCATTGCAGCTGCTGCAACCGCTCTCCTCTCTCCGCTCAGTTTTTACCAATTCCGCTTTAAGCGTTTGCCTGGCACACTGGTCTGATTTCTATTTGTTTTGAAATAAATTTTGTTTATTGTATTTAAAATGGAATCACCTATTATCTGTACCAAAAAAACCTGCAAACAGGTGGTCACCCCTGCTCAGTCGAGTATCCCCTGCTATCTTTGCGGAAAAGCAATGCTCGCAAAGTGCGCTGGGTACTCAGGCCTCGTGGGTGATGCAATTTCCAAGCATAATGGCTTGTTCTACTGTTGTGAGGCATGCCGGGGGGCTCACATAGAGATAACCAGGTTTATGGGGCAGATGCGGAATGGCTTTAAGGAGCTGACCGTGGGCTTTAAAAAGCAGTACGATCGGCTCCTAAACATGGAGTCTTTGTTTAGCAGTCTGCAACTGCTGAATGAGTCTCCTAGGCGAAAAAAGGTCACTCCGAGGGATCTGCAAGCCCCAACTGTCCCTCCGCCGCCCGTTGCCGAACTACCGACTCCGACCACTCCAATTGTGCAGCAGCCGATATCGTTTGCTATTCCAAGGGCAACGACAGCTGCTGGTGATGCAAATTCGGCAGCCGAATTTATCACTTCGGAGAACGCACAACCAGAAATTTCCGTAGCGTCCGTGTCCGTCGAGTCCGCCAACATTCCTAATATCCCGTCCACTTCGATCCCACCAACAAACATACGACCCGGACCACCGGGTATTGCCATCACAGGTACAAGGTCTGTGGTGCCAAACCCAAGATTGGTGGTGATCACACCTACACCTAAACGACAAATATTTGTCTCACGGCTTGCCCCTTACACCACTATAGATGACGTTACTGCTTTTATTCAAAGCAATATACAAGCCGACGGTTTAAAGGTGGAGAAGTTTAACTTCTCTTATGCCAGGGATGTAGCTTCATTCAAAATAGGCGTCTCCCCAACTCATTTTGACACCATTTGCTCTGCCAAATTTTGGCCAGAGAACATGGTAGTGAAGGAGTTTAAGGCAAAGAAGAAGAGTAGGCCCCCAATAACTCCTAATACTAGTCAGGCCAGTGCTCCATCCTCATCTTCCCAGTCCACCCATCCAAAAAACTAACTTCCTCTCTCTTAATCACCTACCAGAATGTTAGAGGCTTGCGTAGTAAGCTCAGCACTCTGTTTCGGGATAGCGTCGCATTTGCATCCCATGTAATTGTGTTTACACAGACCTGGTTAAAACCGGAAATTCTTAGTTCTGAAGTTTTGGCAGGTCGGTACACAACCTTTAGAAATGACCGTTCGTCTCGACGTGCAGGTGGGGTTCTGATTGCAGTGGACTCTAACTTCACGTCGGAACATTTTACAGTCCAGATTCAGCAAGAACTGGAATTCCTGTGTATAAAACTGATTCTTCCCGCTTTTTCAGTCTTTATTACATGCTCGTATATTCCGCCTTCTTCGGATATCGCAATTTATGAGCAGCACTTGTCCGCCTTAAGCGCTGTTTCTTCCTCGCTATCAGATAAAGATCATATGATAGTTCTTGGGGATTTCAATTTACCAGGAACTGTTTGGTCTTCGGTAAACGAGTCTAATAACCTAGTCCCCATGCCACGACATGACTTTATAGACGGCTTACTCGACTTATCCCTGTCTCAAGTAAACCATGTGAAAAATTCCCTGGGTCGATTGCTTGATCTGTGCTTTGTAACGGATCCGACCATTGCGTAGTTAGCGCGATTCCCTCCGCTCACTATACCTGAAGACGCCTACCATCCTACACTTGAAGTGTCGCTCGATATAGGACCAACCGCATTGGATCGGTCGGGTAGGCTACCTCAATGTGCCCGCTGCTTTCGTAAAGCCGAGTTTGCGAAGCTTAATAACCTCATTAGGGATTTTGATTGGTCCGCTTTGTATTTGTGCACTGATGTTACAATATGCACAAACATTTTCTATGATGCACTTGACTCACTTTTTGAGTATTGTGTCCCACTTTCCTGTCCTATTAGATCTGAGAAGCCCCCTTGGTTTACCAAAGAGTTATCCAGTCTAAAAAACTTAAAATCAAGACTTTACAAAAAATTTCAAGAAGTTGGCTCTCCTTCTTCTCTCTCTCGCTATGTAATGGCTCGGTCAAACTTTTCGGTTCTTAATTCCCAGTGCTATAAGAACTACCTATCTAGATGCAGGATACGTTTTTCTCAGGACCCTAAGCAGTTTTACAGCTTCGTAAACAGTAAGCGTAAAACGTCCGCTCATCCATCCTCGCTATCATTTCTTAATACGTCGGCAAATACTGATCAGGCAATTGCCGATCTTTTTGCCCAATACTTTCAATCAACCTATTCTCAGGAATGCTACTCCGGGCAGCCGTACCCATACGGTTTACCCAGGTCGAACGGCATCTTAAGTCCCTTGCTAAATGAAAGCTCTCTGCTTCTTGATCTCCGGAAAGTTAGGCCGGTGTTTTCACCGGGTCCGGACGGAGTTCCCGGCTGTGTACTTAGATACTGCGCCGAGTCTCTGTGTGGACCGTTGCTTAAACTATTCAGCCTGTCCATTAACTCTTCATGCTTTCCCTCCATATGGAAGGAGTCGTTCATTATTCCCCTCCATAAGAAAGGTAGTAAGTCTGACGCGAAGAACTACAGAGGTATATCAAAGTTATCCGCAATTCCTAAAGTGTTTGAGAAAATTTTAACTCCGCACCTGCAGCATCTTTGCAGATCAATTATATCTCCAGCCCAGCATGGATTTATAAGGCGGAGATCAACAACCACGAATTTATTGGAGTTCACCTCCTTTATCATTAAAGGCTTCCAAGGTAATCTACAGACGGATGTCATTTACACAGATTTCAGTAAAGCATTCGACTCTGTAAACCACACTCTCCTAGCACAAAATAATGACATTTAATCGCTCCAGCGCCTTTCTGGCTTCTTACACACTAGGCGGGGGTTTTCCCGAGAGAATTACCCTAGTTGATGATCTTGGTGTTCTTTTAGATCCCAAGTTAAAGTTTTCTGAACACATTTCTACCATGGTAAATAAGGCCATGGGCGTGCTTGGGTTTATAAAGAGGTGGTCAAAGGAATTTGACGACCCCTATATAACAAATATAACAATTTTAGAATATGGTTCTTGTGTATGGTGCCCTCAGTACAAAGTACACCAGGACCGTATAGAATCAGTACAGAAAAACTTTTTAATTCTCGCTCTACGCGGCCTCAACTGGGATGCAAGTGTGAGACTGCCGTCTTACTCTAGTAGATCGCTTTTAATAAACCTTCCATCTTTAGTTAACCGTAGAAAAATGCTTGGTGTGATTTTTGTGCACAACTTGATCAAGGGTGACGTAGATAGCCCTGACTTGTTGAGCCGCATAAACTTCACGATTCCTATTAGAATTACTAGAAATTATATACCTTTGTTCCTTCCGATTTGTAGATCGAATTACTCCTTGCATGAACCTTTTAGAGTTTTATGCTCGGATTATAATTCCCTCTACCATATTATATCGGCAACTAATTCCCTTCCTCTTCTTAAATTACTAATACTCACATACCTTTCTCGTAGTTAGTAATTGTAGTTGTGGTGTACGATAGTTTTAATGCATGATTAACTCCTTTAGTAAGATTAGTTCTAATTTTCCTCGAATACTAGTCTAACATCTATCTTTCCTGCATGATCGCGATCGGTTCGGTTAACGAGTCGCGCGTTTTGCGACAGCGCCCCTCGGTCGGTTGGGTGGGAGGAGGGCTGCGTTTCGGCCTGGGATTCGCGCGTAACAGCATTCGGCTGGTGTCCCATGGGCCACTTGATGGTGCAGTCATTACAAGTCAACGTCCAAACATATAAACACAACGTTGCTCGTGGAGGAACTTCTGCTCGAGTATCGAGAAAGTGCCTGAAACAGAAAGACTCAGGAAGCTGCTCTCGAAGCAGCCCACCATACAGAGTCAGCTAAAATTAAATAATGGACAGTGGTCAGAAGACAGCGAAGAGGCTCTGACAGCACTAATGGAGGCCCACTTCCCGAGATGCACTGAAACGCAACAGGACTTAGCAACAGAGGAACAAACCCCCCCGACAGATCTAATAACCCACAAGTAAATCCAATGTGCTATAGACTCCTTTATGGGCATAAAATCACCTGGACTGGACTGAATATTCACAGCCATGTTGCAAGCGACCAAAGAGCCGATCATCCCATGGCTTTTCGCAATATACTCGGCATGTCTAAGCACAGGCTATATCCCCATCCAATGGAGAACAGCTAGAGTGTCTTCCTCCAAAAGTCTGGAAAGTGCAGCCATGTTAGTCCCAAGGACTACAGACCGATAAGCCTTACCTCTTCTACGCTAAAAACACTGGAAAAGCTGCTGGATGAACACATAAGGAAGGAGGTGGGAGGACTGATGTCACCCAACCAGCACGCTTATACCAAAAGGAAATCGGTGGAAACAGCTCTACATTCACTAGTAGCTACCATCGAGAAGGCTCTCAACAATAAAAAGTATGCACTAGGAGTATTCGTAGATATATCCGGAGCATTTAACAAAGTAGCCACGAACGCAATAATGGATCGCCTTGAAGCGACCCACATACACCCAGCAATCAATCTCCTGAGTTGTAGACGGGTGCAATCTGAGTAGGGCACCGCTTCCACGGTAAAGGGAGCGCATAGAGGCACACCTCAAGGTGGAGTCTTGTCGCCCCTCCTGTGGAATCTGGTGGTCGACGACCTCATCAAGAGATTCGAGAGGAAGGCCCCAAAAATAACAGCTTATGCAGACGACATAAGCATAATTATTACGGGCGTATGTCCATCGACTCTCAGCTCCATAATGGAACGAACACTCAGGGAGATATGCGAGTGGGCGGACGAAGTAGGACTCGATATCAACGCGGACAAGACGGACCTCGTCCTCTTTACAAAGAGGTACAAGGTACCGGCATGGATCCCCCCAACAATCAACCAAACAAGGCTAACCCCGAAAACACAGGTCAAATACCTCGGCACAGTACTGGATAGCAAACTGGCATGGAAACCAAATGTAGTGGAAAGGGTGAAGAAGGCCACCATTGCGCTTGATGCATCCAAGAAGATGCTTAGCAGCACATGGGGCCTGTCACCCGCCCTAATGCATTGGATCTACATCTCGGTGGTGCGACCAACTCTGCTGTATGGAGTCCTAGTGTGGTGGCAAGCAACTGAGAAGAAGACGTACCACAAGCTTATGGAAAGGACCCAGCGACAGGCTTTGCTATGTATCACAGGGGCGCTGAGGTCAACCCCAACTATAGCACTCGAAACCATACTCGGAATCGATCCCCTCGACATCCACGATCGGCTGACTGCGGGTAAAGCAGCACAGCGACTGATCGCATCGGGGAACATGTGACCCCAAGGATACGGGCACAGTTCAATTGGGAGGAACATGACCAGTCATACAGACTACATGACCTCCCAAACTTGCCTAGAGGTCAAAACCAACACATTTTTGGGACCCGAAGACTGGAAAAAGGGACGGGACCAGACTCAACACCTCAACATATATACTGACGGCTCCAAGATGGACGGAGGAGTAGGAGCGGGCTTATATTGTACAAACCACGAAATAAGGGTGTCATATAGGCTACCAGACCGATGCAGCATATTCCAGGCGGAAGTTTTCGCTATCAAGAAGGCAGCAGAGGTCGCTCAGCAAATAGAGCGACCACACAACGTGGTGAACATATTCGTCGATAGCCAAGCAGCGATAAAATCCATGCAGTCGTTCGCAGTTGGTTCCAGAAGTGTCCTGGCAAGCAGGGAGGCATTAGACTCACTATGCACGACCAAGTCAGTGCGAATCTACTGGGTTCCCAGCCACCAGGGCATCGAAGGAAACGAGGCTGCGGACGTTCTGGCTAAGGAAGGCGTCGGGCTGACGAGCGAAAGAATCGAAAACGTGCCTATCTCCCTTAGAACGCTACAAAGCGATCTAGAGAAGCAGGCCGCCCTACAAACCAAGAACAGATGGAGGAACGCAACCACCTGCAGAACCTCGAGAACCATGTGCAAGGAGCGCAATGAAAAGCTAGCTCACTATCTACTGCATCTTCCACGGAAAGACTGTAGACTGATAGTGGGAATACTCACAGGTCACTGTCTGGCTGCGGCGCACGCGGCCAAGCTAGGCATCACCAACAGAGACAGCTGTAGGAAATGCGATGAATCCGGGGCTATCGAAACCCTGGAACATCTCATCTGCAACTGCCCGGCTCTTTCACGGGCAAGGACAAGATACCTAGGCGCACCGGAGATGGCATCACTAGAAGATACCTCCAAGAGGACGCCGAGGGAATTACTTGCCTCTGCTAAACACACCTCGATACTCGAGGACTTCCAAATCTCAGCAATACCCCCGTAAAGGTCCATCCACATCCGGATCACTAAGGGCCAGACTGGCCTATGAAAGTCCCCACTGAGGGACGTCCGGGTTAACCTAACCTAATTGTGGGGGCTCGCTCAGATCATCCAGAAGAGACCCATGCGATGAAATATTTGCAAGATTCAGATCGTATGCCTTGGCACAGGTATCGCCATCGATGAAGAGGAGTCTTACGAGTATTATATGGGGAAGTTTAGATCGATGAATCTGGCACAATCTTCTCCATATACCTTGCAACGAGAATTTCAGCGCCGATGAACGCTAAATAAGACCTTCAAGTCAAGACAACTTCCCTTGCGCAGTCGTTGGAGAAAGATTTTTGACTTTGTTTTTACAGGTCCAGCTATTATGGCAGGGACGTAGGGCTAAGCTTTGGCTGACAAGTCTTGAACTGAGGTTCTGCATGGAGCCAACGATGATTGAAGGATCGAGAATGAGAATATAGGTTGATCAGTAGCCGGTTGTGAAGCTGGTTCTAACAGTGTGGATACATTGCTGCAAATGTCCAATTTTTTTCGCTGTGGCCAAAAATGACTTTTTCTTATAAATTTGGGGATCTAAAAATGTTCAACCAATTATGTTTTTATACCCGGTACTCGAAGATGTGTGTAACACCCCGAAGGTAGCGTTTCCGACCCCATAAAGTATATATAAATTATTTATTATAGTTCCCCGGTTCCCTTATGCCTAGGCTTGGCCGACGGCAAGGAAAGACGAAGGTTTAAGTTCAAATATTTATTCCCGGCCCCTTTGAGAATTCAATTAAATCTAAAGATACAAAATTAAAAGTACAAGAAACCAAAGTTAAATCTGCCCCCCAGAAGGCAGCGCTGCCCATGCAGCGGGTCGACGTTCTGCAGCGTCAGCGCCTCGTGCCGACGTCCAGCTCCTTAGCGGATATTTATGCAACAAAGTAATTTGATGCCTTCCATCCACTCGGGTGCGGCATCAGAGGTTTTCCACTTCTGGAATTCCACTGATACCCTACTTCTGGTGGGGAGTGTTAACTACTGCCCCTCTCAAAGAGCGGTCGTCCTCGCTGCTCTCAACCCTTTGAGCATTTCTTAAATTTGAATCGTGTCTTTTTTCTTGTTGAGGGGGAATCTGAGGTAGGTGATTCCCCCCAGTGCTCCGCATTGAGCCATACCTAGTCCGAATGCGAGGAGCGGGCTGCGGCTGGCCGCAGTGGCCTGCTCAACTTCCTTGATGTAGTTGAGATTGTCCTCGCTGAGCTGGTGTAGGAATGGTAAGCTCAGAATCGTCTCGTGCCCTGTGATGTTCATGGCGGGTACAGATGCGATGCCGGAAAATCGCTGTTGGATGTTATTGCGATTCCGGAATCAGGAACCGTTGACAATCGCGAACTCCTTAAAGGTGACCAGCTGCGTCCCGTTTGTCGTGACTACTGTGTCCGAGTCACAGCTGATCTTTGCCGGCCTGTAGTTTATGATGATCATGCCGTCATTGACATGGGTGATGGGCTCCAGATGGCTCGGCTGCGAGAGGCAATGAGCGGTGCCTCCAGAGTGTAACCCCTGGGCACAGGAACCTCCTCTTTCTTTCTTGCAGAATGTGATGGTAGTTTGGGGGCGCAGCTCGTGAAGGCCCACACCTGGCTTCCGCACTCAGCTACGATGTTCTCCGTTAGCTGCAGTATCGTTCCGTCGTGCTCAACCGGAAATATCAAGACCTTTCTACATGCTATTCTAACTCTAGGATATTCTATTATAAAATGGATTATATTATTAGATTGTAATATTTTGATTCTGGATACTTCTAAGAGATTAGCTACTGTGACCCCTGTGAATTGGTCAGAAAGAACAGATTCTATGTCAGCATGGTCTAAAATGCTGGTTGTGGTGTACTATAGTTTTAATGCATGATTAACTCCTTTAGTAAGATTAGTTCTAATTTTCATCGAACACTAGTCTAACATTTATCTTTCCTGCATGATCGCGATCGGTTCGGTTAACGAGTCGCGCGTTTTGCGACAGCGCCCCTCGGTCGGTTGGGTGGGAGGAGGGCTGCGTTTTGGCCTGGGATTCGCGCGTAACAGCATTCGGCTGGTGTCCCATGGGCCACTTGATGGTGCAGTCATTGCACGTCAACGTCCAAACATAGCTGGGCTCACTACATTGGCCTTTGCCAGGGTTATAGTGAGCATCAGATTGCCTCTTTCTGTAATGAGGATTCTATTTCTAGTTAATAAGGTCTCGTACAAATGGGCTGTGTCCATTTGTGCCCTTTTTTTGTTTGGACGTTGACGTGCAATGACTGCACCATCAAGTGGCCCATGGGACACCAGCCGAATGCTGTTACAGCGGATGCTGTTAAGGGAATTAGTTGCCGATATAATATGGTAGAGGGAATTATAATCCGAGCATAAAACTCTAAAAGGTTCATGCAAGGAGTAATTCGATCTACAAATCGGAAGGAACAAAGGTATATAATTTCTAGTAATTCTAATAGGAATCGTGAAGTTTATGCGGCTCAACAAGTCAGGGCTATCTACGTCACCCTTGATCAAGTTGTGCACAAAAATCACACCAAGCATTTTTCTACGGTTAACTAAAGATGGAAGGTTTATTAAAAGCGATCTACTAGAGTAAGACGGCAGTCTCACACTTGCATCCCAGTTAAGGCCGCGTAGAGCGAAAATTAAAAAGTTTTTCTGTACTGATTCTATACGGTCCTGGTGTACTTTGTACTGAGGGCACCATACACAAGAACCATATTCTAAAATCGGACGAACAAGCGATACATAGAGAGTCTTTGTTATATAGGGGTCGTCAAATTCCTTTGACCACCTCTTTATAAACCCAAGCACGCCCATGGCCTTATTTACCATGGTAGAAATGTGTTCAGAAAACTTTAACTTGGGATCTAAAAGAATACCAAGATCATCAACTAGGGTAATTCTCTCG
Organism: Drosophila helvetica; assembly: GCA_963969585.1. NCBI lineage: Eukaryota > Metazoa > Arthropoda > Insecta > Diptera > Drosophilidae > Drosophila > Drosophila helvetica. The sequence goes on along the minus strand of OZ018402.1, from coordinate 39,844,065 downwards.
AGAGAACCCCCGCCTAGTGTGTAAGGAGCCAGAAAGGCGCTGGAGCGATGAAATGTCATTACCTTACATTTCGAAGCATTAAGGTATAACAAATTTGCACAACACCATGACTGAAAGCTATTAAGATCGGATTGCAACCTGGAGTGAGATAAGCTGTCCTTCAACTGGACACACAGCTTAACATCATCCGCATACCTAAGTACTCGAGAGTATGTTAGTACCGAAGGCAGGTCATTTATAAAGAGTGTAAAGAGTAGGGGGCCTAGATGGCTGCCCTGTGGTACGCCCGAAGTAACCATAACTGGTGAAGATAGGGAGTTTTTGAAGAGGACTCTTTGGGACCTGGAACAAAGGTAGCTAGAAATCCATCTCAAGAGATTGGGTGGAAACCCTAAAAGGTTAAGTTTTTGTGCTAGGAGAGTGTGGTTTACAGAGTCGAATGCTTTACAGAAATCTGTGTAAATGACATTCGTCTGTAGATTACCTTGGAAGCCTTTAATGATAAAGGAGGTGAACTCCAATAAATTCGTGTTTGTTGATCTCCGCCTTATAAATCCATGCTGGGCTGGAGATATAAGTGATCTGCAAAGATGCTGCAGGTGCGGAGTTAAAATTTTCTCAAACACTTTAGGAATTGCGGATAACTTTGATATACCTCTGTAGTTATTCGCGTCAGACTTACTACCTTTCTTATGGAGAGGAATAATGAACGACTCCTTCCATATGGAGGGGAAGCATGAAGAGTTAATGGACAGACTGAATAGTTTAAGCAACGGTCCACACAGAGACTCGGCGCAGTATCTAAGTACACAGCCGGGAACTCCGTCCGGACCCGGTGAAAACACCGGCCTAACTTTCCGGAGATCAAGAAGCAGAGAGCTTTCATTTAGCAAGGGACTTAAGATGCCGTTCGACCTGGGTAAACCGTATGGGTACGGCTGCCCGGAGTAGCATTCCTGAGAATAGGTTGATTGAAAGTATTGGGCAAAAAGATCGGCAATTGCCTGATCAGTATTTGCCGACGTATTAAGAAATGATAGCGAGGATGGATGAGCGGACGTTTTACGCTTACTGTTTACGAAGCTGTAAAACTGCTTAGGGTCCTGAGAAAAACGTATCCTGCATCTAGATAGGTAGTTCTTATAGCACTGGGAATTAAGAACCGAAAAGTTTGACCGAGCCATTACATAGCGAGAGAGAGAAGAAGGAGAGCCAACTTCTTGAAATTTTTTGTAAAGTCTTGATTTTAAGTTTTTTAGACTGGATAACTCTTTGGTAAACCAAGGGGGCTTCCCAGATCTAATAGGACAGGAAAGTGGGACACAATACTCAAAAAGTGAGTCAAGTGCATCATAGAAAATGTTTGTGCATATTGTAACATCAGTGCACAAATACAAAGCGGACCAATCAAAATCCCTAATGAGGTTATTAAGCTTCGCAAACTCGGCTTTACGAAAGCAGCGGACACATTGAGGTAGCCTACCCGACCGATCCAATGCGGTTGGTCCTATATCGAGCGACACTTCAAGTGTAGGATGGTAGGCGTCTTCAGGTATAGTGAGCGGAGGGAATCGCGCTAACTACGCAATGGTCGGATCCGTTACAAAGCACAGATCAAGCAATCGACCCAGGGAATTTTTCACATGGTTTACTTGAGACAGGGATAAGTCGAGTAAGCCGTCTATAAAGTCATGTCGTGGCATGGGGACTAGGTTATTAGACTCGTTTACCGAAGACCAAACAGTTCCTGGTAAATTGAAATCCCCAAGAACTATCATATGATCTTTATCTGATAGCGAGGAAGAAACAGCGCTTAAGGCGGACAAGTGCTGCTCATAAATTGCGATATCCGAAGAAGGCGGAATATACGAGCATGTAATAAAGACTGAAAAAGCGGGAAGAATCAGTTTTATACACAGGAATTCCAGTTCTTGCTGAATCTGGACTGTAAAATGTTCCGACGTGAAGTTAGAGTCCACTGCAATCAGAACCCCACCTGCACGTCGAGACGAACGGTCATTTCTAAAGGTTGTGTACCGACCTGCCAAAACTTCAGAACTAAGAATTTCCGGTTTTAACCAGGTCTGTGTAAACACAATTACATGGGATGCAAATGCGACGCTATCCCGAAACAGAGTGCTGAGCTTACTACGCAAGCCTCTAACATTCTGGTAGGTGATTAAGAGAGAGGAAGTTAGTTTTTTGGATGGGTGGACTGGGAAGATGAGGATGGAGCACTGGCCTGACTAGTATTAGGAGTTATTGGGGGCCTACTCTTCTTCTTTGCCTTAAACTCCTTCACTACCATGTTCTCTGGCCAAAATTTGGCAGAGCAAATGGTGTCAAAATGAGTTGGGGAGACGCCTATTTTGAATGAAGCTACATCCCTGGCATAAGAGAAGTTAAACTTCTCCACCTTTAAACCGTCGGCTTGTATATTGCTTTGAATAAAAGCAGTAACGTCATCTATAGTGGTGTAAGGGGCAAGCCGTGAGACAAATATTTGTCGTTTAGGTGTAGGTGTGATCACCACCAATCTTGGGTTTGGCACCACAGACCTTGTACCTGTGATGGCAATACCCGGTGGTCCGGGTCGTATGTTTGTTGGTGGGATCGAAGTGAACGGGATATTAGGAATGTTGGCGGACTCGACGGACACGGACGCTACGGAAATTTCTGGTTGTGCGTTCTCCGAAGTGATAAATTCGGCTGCCGAATTTGCATCACCAGCAGCTGTCGTTGCCCTTGGAATAGCAAACGATATCGGCTGCTGCACAATTGGAGTGGTCGGAGTCGGTTGTTCGGCAACGGGCGGCAAAGGGACAGTGGGGGCTTGCAGATCCCGCGGAGTGACCTTTTTTCGCCTAGGAGACTCATTCAGCAGTTGCAAACTGCTAAACAAAGACTCCATGGCTAGGAGTCGATCGTACTGCTTTTTAAAGCCCACGGTCAGCTCCTTAAAGCCATTCCGCGTCTGCCCCATAAACCTGGCCATCTCTATGTGAGCCCCCCGGCATGCCTCACAACAGTAGAACAAGCCATTATGCTTGGAAATTGCATCACCCACGAGGCTTGAGTACCCAGCGCACTTTGCGTGCATTGCTTTTCCGCAAAGATAGCAGGGGATACTCGACTGAGCAGGGGTGACCACCTGTTTGCAGGTTTTTTTGGTACAGATAATAGGTGATTCCATTTTAAATACAATAAAAAAAATTTATTTCAAAACAAATAGAAATCAGACCAGTGTGCCAGGCAAACGCTTAAAGCGGAATTAGTAAAAACTGAGCGGAGAGAGGAGAGCGATTGCAGCAGCTGCAATGAGACAGAGAGAGCGCTACTTCACGGAAAGAGAGGAAGAACAGTTATTTATGATTGGGTTATAGGGAGAGAGTGATGCTAAAGCACAGACTACAAGATGAGAGCGGGCTAAATTCAATGTGAGAGCGTACTTACTAAAAGCAACAACAAAAACACAATGTAAACCGACGCAAAAAAGAATTATTAAATTATGATTTACACAGTAAATAGGCATGCACTCGCGATTCAGGATAGACTTTAAGTTAGCAAGTTAATTTGTTAGTTCGCAAAAGGTTTATTTTGGACAAACACCGGTTGCTTATACAAAATAAGTGAAATATGAGCGGAGCGCAATGAAAAAATGCGTCTGAACACTACGAGAGAGATAGACGATGCGTTGCTTTTATGCGGATGATTTTATTTACTAAGCTAGTGAGGAAATTTAATTGGTTCTGAACCTTGGTGTTTATTTGGACTTGCCTATTACTTGCTTGCATCAGCTGTGCTTCGGTGAACCTAGTGTTTTCTAAATCTGACGCGTCTGGCGTGCCGACCACGACCTTAAGGGCCGTCACAAGGAAGTCTAGACTTCTCGCCAGCCTATGGTGAACACCAATATCGGACAGTAACTGCCTCATATGAGACTGTGGGAATAGGTCCGCCATTTTGGCGGTTTCCTCGACAATGCGACCGTATTCGGTCAAGTTTGCCGAGTGTTTGACATAGTCAAGCCCGTCCCACACCAGTACAGTTCCGTCCGTGATGGGAATATAGTTTGAGAGGGAGTAGTCGGTGACGCGAGTCGCGACTATAATGAGGAAGTGAAGTACCCAGATAACCCTGTAGATAAAAATATGTATGAAATATAAGGGATAAAACTAGCCAATACCTACACCGATCGTTTTCTTATATTTAGCCGAAGTAAAACTGTAAAAAAATACAACCACCTATTAACCTTCCTTATATTCATTTGGGATAGTTACCTGAGGTTGTCCTTGTGGACCACCCTCCTCCTTCAACCGTCTCTTCGACATAGAAGGGGGTGAGCTTATTTTCAAGGCGTCTGTTGGACTTGACCAAAACCCACCCTCCTATTTTGCCGTGCTTGGTTGACACGATTGTTTTGTACAATCTGGGCCTTCTGCACTTTGTTTTAAACCTCTTTGTTGGTTTCTGCAGCCACAGCGTGCAGGATGTCGATAGGTTTTTTGTTGGTGACCGAGTGCACCGACCTGTTGTACTCCGAAGTTGCTCGCAGGAAGAGGTCTACCGTGTCGGTTATTCCCTTAGCCATTTTAAGGCATCTGGCAATTTCCACGAGTGTACTGTGGAATCTTTTCACCTGTCCGTTCGACGTACTGTGGAGTGGTGGGGCGTTGACGATAACGACCCCGAAATTGTTGTGCAACAATGACCTGATGGTCTCTGAGCCCAGCGACGCTTCGTTGCCGAAATAAACCTGTCTGGCATTAGGAAAAATGTTCATGAGTTGCAAGAGGGAAGCCTTAATATCCGATATGGTGCGGGAAGCTATTGGCTGTACTATGGCAAATTTCGAGAATTTGTCCACACATGTGAGAAAATATTTTCTGTCTGTTGAAAATATGTCGACATGAAACATTTCTCCCGTGAACGAGGGGACCGGTGTCGGACCTAAATCTTGTTTCTTGTTTCGATAGGCATACTTTGCTTTTGAGCAAATTTTACAATTCATGACTACCCCGCTTGCGAGTTATGTCATTTTTGGGAAGTAGTAGTCTGACATTATCTGTTTAATGTTTTCCTGGGCGGCTCTGTGGGCCCGGTTGTGCTCGACTTTGATGATCTCTTTTTTTTCATCATCGTCAAAAATGTCGGCGACGAGGTTCTTGCAATGCCAGAACTTCGTCGAAGGAAAGGATTTTACCAGTTCGTGCTGTATGAACGCTAGAACCGGGAGCTCGCAATGGATTGCGTTCACCGCTTGCGGGTTCACAAGTGGCTTGACTTTTTCAATGAGATCGTCTCTGTTTGGAAAATGTAGTACGTGTCGTGTCTTTTCACCAAAGAGCACGAAGATTTGCTTTAGAGGGAAGCGCACCTCTTCTAGGATAATCTGGTTCCTAAAGCAATTGACGGGTTTGTCCGATGATTCTATCGTGTAAGTCATTGAAACTTCACTGTGAATCGTCGCTGCGTCCGACCGCGGTGCGCTGCTTTCTAGCGCACAAATATTCTGTCGAGACAGTTCGTCTGCGACGAAGTTCTCTTTCCCAGGCTTATAGAATAGCCTGGCGCCAATCTCATCGATGCGAGCCTTCCAACGTTTGATTTTCGCTTTGAGGTTTCCCTCAGACACCGCGAACGTGAGTGGCTGGTGGTCAGGAAACACGTTTATGTCTTTGACGCCGTAAATGTAATGGCGCAACTTTCCCAAGGCCCACACAATTGCCCAAAGCTCTCTCTCGTTAGTAGCGTAGTTTATTTCACTGTCCTTCTGGGTCCTCGAAATTATTGTTATCGGACGGCCCCCTTGAGACAGTACTGCTCCGATGCCATAGGCAGAAGCGTTGGTTGGTCAGATCGAAGGGTTTCTTGTAGTCTGGACACATCAACATTACGTTTTCTGATGCCAGAATGTTCCTCAGTTTTTGGAACGCATGTCTTTGACCTTCGTTGAAGGTAATGGGGGTCTTTTTAGACGCGAAATCTTTCACGAAACATCTGTAGTAACTTGCTAGGCCTAAGAATGATCTTAGACTGAATAGGGTTGTCGGCTCGACGTATTCCTGGATGGCCTTTACCTTTTCCGGGTCTGTCCTCGCTAGTTACAATAAAGCCGAGGTATTCCACGCTTGTCTTAAAGAACTGCGACTTCTTTTGAGCCACTCTCACCCAATCGACGTGTTTAACGTGTTCGTCCTGAGACTTGGAGAAAATGATTACGTCATCGACGTAGACGTAGCACGTTTTGCCGATTTGTTCGCGCAAAACGTCATCGATTGCCTTCTGGAAAATGCTTTCGGCATTTCTTAGACCGAAGGGCAGTCGGCAAAACTCATACTTCCCTCCATTTACGGAAAAGGAAGTTTTTCCCCTATCGCGTTCCGCCAAAGTTATTTGGTGGTACCCGGATTTCAGGTCAAGAGTAGTAAAATACTTTGCTGTACCCAGATTTGCGAATATCATTGAGATGCATGGCATGGGGTATTTGTCGGCCACTGTTTTCTGGTTAAGCTTCCGAAAGTCCATTACGAGACGTTTCTTCTTATTGCCCTTTTCATCAGTGCCTTTTTTGTCGACCACCCATATAGGGTTGTTATATGGCGACCTTGATTTCTGGATGATTTTGTCTTTCAAGAGGCTCTTAGCCTCGGAATCGACAAAATCAGCCCATCGGGTAGGGGTACAGCTTGGAATAAATTGGTTCGTCGTCCACCGTGCGAATGGTAGCTACGACCGAAGTATTATAGGGCAGCGACCCGTTAGGGTCGGCGAAAGCCTTACTTCTTTTCTTCAGCATTTGCGAAAAGTTCGTCCTTACAGCTGGAGGTGCGTCGATGTCAACAACGTTGGTATGGTTGACATCTGTGCATTTGTAGAACTTGGTTGTTTCCGTTGTGTTACCGAAACTGAGTGTTCCATTTCTTAGAGATAGCGTGGCCCCAACCTGCGTTAGTAGGTCAAGGCCAATGATACCATCAAAGGTGGTTAGCGTTTCAGAAGGAAAAATGGCGTAATGGCGTACTCCAGGTGGCAATATGCTCCACCCTCTGCCGCCAGTTCCCTGACGTGCGTTCTGACGAGTTCGGTTTTCATCCAAACCCGTTGTCACGCTTACTCGCCCCGCCTGGTTATTGGTAAGCTGTGGCCTGTCTAAACTTGAAGGACAAAGGGTCTACGTCCATTGGCTCGGGTGCCTGGCCTTGTGCTTTTGGCTGTTGGCCCGTGTTGCCCTGCTGGTAGTTGGCTGTGCCTTGACTCCTAACATAATGGGGGCTCTTATACGAGCCTGGGTTTAAAGGTCTGTTTTGCCTCCCGTTACCCTGCTGTGGCGCTTGGTATTTGCGCTCGTTTGTTCGGAAGGATTTCTCTTCCATAGCCCTGGTGTAGTTTGCCGCCAGGACGCTGCGATCTTCGCTGGATTCCGCCGACTGGGCTAAAGCTAGAGCGGAGGGCAGATTCTTCGCCTAGCCGGAAAGACTGCTGCCTTCAGGGATCTTCTCAAGCCTGAAATGAACACCTCTGAGGCGTCGTCCCTAGCTTTTTGGTTAAGCACAGCCGCTGCTTCTGCGGTGTGAACCATCACGTTTTTGTTGGTGTTGAGGGAGACTTGCTTCTCGATCTCATCGTAATATTCTGTTAGAGACATGGCCCCCTGTCTCATGGTTGCCAGTCTCTGCTGGATCACCCCTACTGGCGTCTTGTCCACGTAGGAGCTATCCAGCCTGTTTATTATGGCCTTGACGTTCAATGCCGTGTTGAAGGATGACAAAATATTGTTTGCCGCTCCCCTCACTTTATTTCTAATGATGCCCGTGGCCATGAAGTGTTTGGAACCACCTTGGTAGGGCTCGAATGCAGAATATGCGGCTAAGGCTGCCTGGCGCCAGCCGACGTATTCTACCTGTTTGCCGTCGAAGTCCGGCAAGGACTTGACCATGTCCAATAACTGATCGAATGGGGCCCCGGGGGTAATTTCCGCGTTCTTATACCCCTCTACTACTGGCACAGACGGACCTGCGCACGATTGGTCAATTTTTTGACGCAACTCAAGTCCTTCGGCCCGAAGTGCAGTAGCCAGGTGCGCTGGGGCTTCATCTTGGCGAGCCTGGGCAACCTCAGCTCGTAATGCCTCCAAGAGGGCCTGAAAACCCAAGGCTTGGTTTTCTAATGCGGCCTTTAAGACCTCTTGGAATGACGCAGTATCCATGTTTTTTGGTGTTTTCTGTGTCGGTCGTCTGTCGTTAGTCGTTAAACTGAGTCCCTCTATGAGAGAATCTAGGCTACCGTCACTGTCGTCGTTGGCTTTCCTATAGCTCATGTGGTTTATCCCGCTCACCGCTGCTTAGCAAAATTTCTAACTTAGTGTTTCTTATTTGTAATCGCGAGATTCGCGTGGTGCTCAGTTTTTCGTCCTTTTCTCTTTTTTTTTTTGGACAAAACGGAACAAAAATTCCGTCACCAATTTATTTACTTTGTCTTACTGACATAGGAAATGTACGAGCGAGCAATTCACTTACATGTTTTTATGTGTGGCCTGCCTGTTGCTTAATCTCCCGGTTAAGCGGTCTGCGTTGTTTCGTTGCTTTAAATTGGGAGAGGGGATTCCCTTCAGCCTGAGTAGAATTTCGTTGATTTGTTTCTTTTGAGGCGAGGGAGAGCCCTTCAACCTATTTTTTCCTTGTAGATTGCTGCTGGGAGCAAGGAATTTGCCTACAGCTCCTTGTTCACTTTCGTCGGCTTTTTTTGGCTGCCAGCTGTAGCGAGGGATTGCACTTCAGCTCCTCCTTTTGATTTTTATTTATCCTCCGTGCCTGGCACTAATGGAGCAGCTTTCTTTTGGTATATTGGGATTTTCACGGGGTTACTGCCAGTTGCCGCCACAAACGAAAGAATCGCTTATGTTCATAAAACATGAACAGGAACCGACACAGGCCAACAATACAGTCCACTTGAAGGGTGGAGAAAAAAGGACACATAGAGTTCGACCATATAATCATATACATGGGCACGTCGAACCCAAATCTATTAACACATGTTGTTTGCATGTAGTTGGTGTCATTAGAAGGGATGAGCGTGGGAACAAGTGCCGTTGGTCTTAGTTTTATTTACCATATATTTTCATATATATAGTGCATAAGTTTTGAAAATAAAAGAGTTCGAATTTACAACTCAACTCATCAACATCAACAGCTTATTTTCAGGAAAAATCCTGTGTTTCAACACAAACTAATAATCTGTTTTATTTCCACTTGTGGCTCGCTTTGTATTTCTGTCACACACACGGAGGGCGGCAGAAACGATTCACTTTTTGGCCTTTGTAGAATTGCTGGTTTGGATTTATTCCCTCCTCACAGAGAGGTACACAAGAAAGATATTTTCACTTATTGCAACACACCAAAAAAAAACTTATTTAATTGTATGTTTTCTTTAGATACGTTCCACCATTTATTTTCTTTTTATTACTTTCTTTTCACTTTTACTTTTTTACTTTTACTTTTATTACTTTTATTTTTATTAACTTTCCACTTATTAAAGCAAAAAAAAAACGTAATTGTTTGGATGTTTCCTTAGATACTTTCCACTATTTTACTTTTCTGAACCGCTTTTTTCTCGATTTTTCTTTTTACTTATTTTCCACTTATTTCGATGAACAACAAAAATGCATCTGTTCGTGTAGTTTTGCTCTTTAAACACTTTTTTTGTTCGTTTTTAGTTCCGCTGCGTATTCGCACTCGCGTTGGTTTAGGGTTCTTAGACCCGTTATTGTTTCCTGGTTCCCTTATGCCGAGGCTTGGCCAACGGCAAGGAAAAACGAAGGTTTAAGCTCAAATATTTATTCCCGGCCACGACCGGCTCGGTTCAGAATTCAATTAATTCTAAAGATACAAAATTAAAAGTACTAGAAACCAAAGTTAAATCTGCCCCCCAGAAGGCAGCACTGCCCATGCAGCGGGTCGACGTTCTGCAGCGTCAGCGCCTCGTGCCGACGTCCAGCTCCCTAGCGGATATTTATGCAACAAAGTAATTTGATGCCTTTCATCCACTCGGGTGCGGCATCAGAGGTTTTCCACTTCTGGAATTCCCCTGATACCCTACTTCTGGTGGGGAGTGTTAATTTATATTCTTGATCAGCATCAAAAGCCGAGTCGATATAGCTATGTCTGTCTGTCCGTCCGTCTGTCCATCTCAAAGACTATAAAAGCTAGAAGAACACAATTTCGCATCCAGACTCCTGCCATATCACACTGTTACAAGTGTTTTTTAAAATTTCGCCCCACCCCCTTCCGTCCACTTCAAGAGCGAAAATCTGTGGCATGCACAATTTTAAAGATACGAGAAAACTAAAAACGCAAAATCGTAGGGAATGACGATATCTATCAGATTGTTGATCAGATTTGATCACAAATATAGCCGCAATGACGAAAACCATTTCGAAATGCATCGTTCCCTCTCGGTCTCTCTCACACACCTTGTTGGGTGCTGTGCCCATTCGTCCAGATGAGCGCCTAGATCTCAGAGACTATAAGAGTTAGAGCAACCAAACTCTCTATCCATGCTCCTGTAATATCACTTCAATACAAGTGTATTTCAAAATTTTGCAACGCCCCCTTCCGCCCACACAAAGGACGAAAATCCACAATTTTTAAAATACGAGAAAACCAAAAACGCAGAATAATGGAAAATAACCGTATGTACCAGATTGCCGAATCTGGGTCAGGTCGGATCATTATTATAGCCAGAAAGAACACATGAAATATCAGTGGCCACGCAACGCCTTCCAAGCGCGTAGTAAGACGTCTGTATGTTGATATGGAAATGTAGAGAAGACAGATGTAAAAAACAAATTATTTTTTTTTCTTTTTTGTCTAAAATTCAATTTGTCCCTTTTGCGAACATGTAATAATTTACATATGTATGTATATCTTTAGCTCACGTACATATATACTGACTGAGTACCGGGTATAAAGTAGAGCCGGGCTCAGTGTGCAGAGGGTTACCTGAGCTCGTTTTGAGAATTTATCGATGGCTGTTAATAGCAACCTTCCCTCTGTAAAATAAATATCTATGTGGATTAATGGACCAGGGTAATCAGGAATAAGAGTTTGTTTCATTTCGGGTTTTGTCAGATGCCTGTCGTATTTATGTTCCTTGGAAGTTGTACATTTACCAATCTATACATTTTTGTCTCATTTTTGGAAAACAAAATTGTTCCGCCAACTCAACTTTGTTTTCTATTCTATTGCGACGGGTTTTTTTTATGTGTTGTAAGAATTTCCTCTTCCTGTTGTGCTTCAATTGCTAAATCTTCTTCTAGTCTTTGTAAAAATGGGATTTTGATGTTATATCCCATTACATCCTCTGTCGTATAAATTCCGTTAATTACCGTGGGGTTAAGATAACTTTTTTTAAATCGTTGTCCGCTCGTCTTCATTGTGGGATGGTTGGTAGGTGCTGTTTCTCTTAAACGGAGGAGAGGGTACACTAAGTTTGTAGTCCGATGAATCTGCTCTATGAACGAATATTTGATTTTCAAATACATTTATTGGAACTTATATGCTGGGGATTAGGTTGTGGATGAAACTTTTATCGCTTATTGAGTGCTGACTGAGTTCAATTCGATTTTTTTTGTTATTCGAGATAGGGCATCTGCTACTATGTTATATTTCCCTGGCTTGTATAAATGTTAAAATGTTAAATGTTCGTTATCATATTCTACTAGGTGCGCTTTACATCTCTTTATTCTTGGATTTCCATTCCAGCTACTAAGCAAATGAGTAAGGTGTTGATGGTCAGTAAAGATTTTTAATTAAGTCTTGCTGTCGGGTTTTCCACCCCAATATGACGTCGTTTAAATATTATAAATTAAAGCCAGTGGTGCGGCCTAAAGTAATTTAATAATAATGTTTGTTATTTGAAATGCCCACTAAACCTTATTGTCATACACACATACATATGTATATGTATATGCTCCCACGCCCGTTCTCTCTCGTTTTTCTTCGTCTTCGCTATCGCTCTTTCGATCCGCACTCTTGCTTGCATTAGGGCACGGGCAATTCGGCCCGCCTGGCCTTGAGTTAGTCTGTAACTGAGCTTCGTCAACATAAGGATAAATTAATATCCAACAGTCATACTCCAACATATAAATTTGTTCTCTATGCGATAAATAATTCGTATTATATAAGCGATAGACTTTTATTTAAAATACACCTCGCAACAGCTGGTGAAAACCCTCATTAGCTTAACATTGGTGACCCCAACGTGATATAGTGCAATAATTACAAAGTACATTAAACCATTATAAATTAAAAGCTAAGTGGCATCTCAACAAGTGCCATCGGCTGCATAAGTGCACCCATTAAAAATATATACCGGCCGCCCTTAAATATTTGGGATTGTGCATAGCTGGCTTACGGTTCGTATTTATTCCCGTTTATTACGCGTGGTGCTCCCGCAAGAAACGGTTTTAACACCAACCACTCTTGCAAATAGGTATTGCGGTTCTTCGTTGGTTTGCGGTTCTTCGCCGTCTATTGTGCGCGTTACTCTTTGCGATCATTTTCCCCCAATTTACGTTTAAAACGCGAGGTGCTTTTTCTATCAACTTCTCGCAATGAACGTTTCCTAAGCTGCGCTGCTATTAAGATGGATGCCGCCAACGCTGCCGATGCTATGCAAATGGATGCTGCTTATAAAAGTCCAAAGACCAGGGAGAAAAACAGGGTGTCATTTCTGAAGCTGAAGGCTACGGACTTATTCGAGAGTTTGGCGAGATTAAGTGCCATTTGGGAGGAGGAGCTATCGGTGTGTGACTATTACATGCTAATTGTGAGGCTAGAGGAGATTGCGGAACTACACGGCACATTTAAACAGTGCATAGTGAGCTCGAGGAATTGGATTGCCGCGAGTTTGGCAGTGGCTTGCGCGACAGATTTTAAACGATGTTCCATAATATGCAGCCTTCGATTACGCGTGAAATCGCTCGGAATATTGCACACACCTCATTCTACCTTTGCTGGAGGAAGTACTACCACTGAGTTTGCTTTCAGACAAATTTAACGCTCATATGCGCGCGGTCCAGGGCTTGGGCACTACTGAACAGATTGCAGGATGCATCATCGTTTAGGAGTTTCTCTGAAAACTGGATCCAGCGACTCAAGCAAAGTGATAGTAACGATTCGAGAACCCAGCGTTTGCAAACATGATTCCATCATGGGAAACTATGGCATCGTTCCATAAGCAGCGATGCACGCCATTGGAGACAACGGATTTAGCTAGGGCATCTTATGCGCTGAGCAGTCAGGTAGGCCAGAATAAACAGCATAATAATTCCAGGTCCGCCTTGCTTGCATCTAACCAAACCTCAGGCTGTGTGTTTTGCAATGATAGCACACACGAAGCCTAATACTGTGTTAAGTTTAAAGCACTGTCACCCGCAAATCGGCATAACGAAGCCAAGCGGCTTTCCTTGTGTATAAACTGCCTTAGAACAGGGCATCGAACAAGTCAGTGCACCTCGAGCCACTGTTGCACCTGCGGGGGTTATCATCATACTACCCTGCATTTCGGCAACCCTGAAGCGGCTGCAGCGCAAGGGCAATCAGCGCCAATCGATGCTCCCTCTCCATCCACGTCATCCCAGCATACCACTGAACCCTCTACTTCAGCATCTACGTCTACTACTCTTGTTGCCCAGGAACTCAGCAGTGATGATGTGCTATTGCCACTGTCCACCGTCTTGGTCAAAAATCAATCTGGAGACTTCGTTTCTTGCCGAGCGCTGCTAGATTCCGGCTCTCAGCTGCATTTAATAACTTTCCGTTTCGCAAATCGGCTTCCCCTTACGAAGACAAAATCCTCCACTACAGTCTCGGGAACAGGTGATTCCAGCTTCATCACCGGTGGATTGTCGGTCAACATTAGCCTGCACTCCCGCTGTTCTAATAACTCGACTCCCATCACTGCTGTTATCGTCCCTAACATGACTGATCGCCAGCCAAGCCTTGAATTGGACATTTGCAACTGAAACATTCCTTCAAACATACCACTCGCGGATCCGGGATTTAATATACCTCAGGGCATCGATCTGTTGATTGGAGCAAATCTTTTCTTGGAGCTCCTGTGTGCGGGGCAAGTCAAGCTGCTGCCAGGATTACCGTTAATTCAGAAAACTCGTTTGGGATTTGTAATGTCTGAATGTTGTCACCGGTACACTGGCTCTTCGTTGATGGTTTCATGTGCTTTCTCAGGAATCCAATATGATTTTGGATAAACAAACTGGACCCTTATCAAGGAACATATTCCAGTTGGGGCATTCGATGGAGCCTGCGGAATCCCATTTGAAGTTGCACCTTGGCAGCGATGTCTCCACACCGATGGAACCTGCTTCAGAATTGGCCACTGATCAACCTATATTATTGTTTTTGAACCATCAATAATCGTCGCCTCCCAGCAGAGGTTCAGTTCAAGGGAAACGTTCTGCATCCAAACGATATTTCTTCGCATAGGATTCTTCCTGCAGATATGAGCGAGCCCACACGCTTGGCTTATGCACCTCAACTCTCGTTGAACTTTGCTGGGCATCATCCAATCAACACACCCAGGAAGCTTCCAGTTTAGCATGTTCCCAAATTAACTCTCATCAACGCTCATAAGCAGAATCTTGGCGCTGGACTTCGAGAATTTCTTGGACTAGGTCCATCCCAATATTGGTCTATTGTTGGGAGTGGATCTGCAATGGAGCTTTTGGGCCACATCTTGGCCTTGACTAATTCTACATTTTTAGTTTCAATTATAGAGAGTATTACCGATGTGGATAGATGTGATAATTCGAGCACATTTGAATGGCGGCCCTCCCTCTTCGCTTGCTGAGCCTAATGTGATTAGCTCAAGTTACAACAACCAATCATATCTCAGGCAATGCGTCGCTTACATGAAGCAGATTTTCTGGTTGCTATGGAAGGAAGCTTGCTTATCGTCGCTGAAGCATCGCTCAAAACGTTCTCCTTATCCCCGCTTGCCAGAAATTGATTTGGCCAAGAATGAGATCAGTCTCGCAGTCTCTGCTAAACCCTTCAGAGTCTGTTGTAACTCTGGCTTTCAACGGGGGGAGTATGTCGGGTTTCCCACCCCAATATGACGTCGTCTAAATATTACAAATTATAGTCAGGGATGCGGACCAAAGTAAAGTAAAGTAATTATTGTTTGTCACTGTTTGCCCACTGTAAAATTTATTGTTCCGCATATGTTTACGCACGGCAGCGGTTTTCTTTCGCCTCTTTCGATCTTCGCACTCGGCTTAACAGCAGCCCGAGCTATTTTACTCTCGCCTTTATCGCACTCTCTCGCTTTTTTTAAGCATTGCTTCATAGGGCACGGCAATTAGGCCGTCAGCCTTTGCCATTAGTCGGTAAATGAGCTTCGTCGCCATCGGGATATATTGATTTCCATCGGTCTTACTCCAACAAAATTGTTCTACATATACAATAGCTGGTGAAAAACCTCATTGGCTTAACAGTGGCTTTGCAAATGTTTTTATTTGTTTAAACAAGGTTTTGCTTATTTATGGTACCGACACTCGGCAAATTTCCCTGGATTGCAGCAGCGCCCGCAAATAAAACATTTCTGCTTGCTTTCATACAAAATTAGAATTGTCAACAGATTTTATTTGTCGACAGTGTAACCGTAGGGCATCCACACCTGGTCACTCTCGGTCGCTAGTATTTTTATATTGCACATTCTGCCAGCAGAATTTTTGCTGGTCTGAGTACTAGGCCTTACACTTGAATAAAAAATTGTTTATTTTATTAAAGAAGCAAACGGATGCAGGGGCACACCGCAGCGGCTGCTGCATGGGGGCGTGTGCGGGCGATGTTGCCATAGCTTTCCCTTGAGAAATTGGCACCGCATGACAGTATATTATGACATAACTAGAAAGAAGCTGTCGAAATGGCAGACAAATGCGGTCTAGGTGTTAACCCCTTAAAGCAGAAATGACCACTGTACTAATTGTCATACACACATACATATATGTATATTCTCCCACGCCCGTTCTCTCTCGTTTTTCTTCGTCTTCGCTATCACTCTCTCTATCAGCACTCTCGCTTGCATTAGGGAATGGGCAATTCGGCCTGCCTTCCCTTGAGTTAGTCTGTAACTGAGCTTCGCCAACATATAAATTTGTTCTCTATGCAATAAATAATTCGTATTATATGAACGCTAGACTTTTATTTAATAAACCTTCACTAACTTAACACTTGCATTAAAATAGTTTTTTAGTTTCTTTTTTGTTAGTCGTGTAATTTTCCCCTGTCTTCGAAAGTGTCCAGATATGAAGGATTTCGGCAGGTTTTTTTATGCAAAAATATTGCCTATTGCAAACTTAGATGCGTCCGTGGTCAGGTGAAACTACTTACTAAAATCGGGATATGTTAGAACTACTTCATGGGATATTAGTGAGTTCTTAATCTTCCTAAATGCTTCTGTTGCCCCTTGATCGAGAATTTTTTTGCTGACATGTCCGTCTATTTCTTTTAACATGGAAGTTAAAGGCTTGGTGACATTTGCGTGGTCCCTAAGAAATCTTCTGTAGTATCCCGATATACCTAGGAAAGCTCTCAATTCTCGGACTGTTGCTGGGCACGAATTGTTTGCTATGGCCCAAAACTTTTGCTGGGTTAGTCTCTATACCCTTGTTAGAAATGACAAAGCAAAAAAAACTCTACCTTCTTCTTTAAAAAACCACACTTGTCCAACTGGCATTTTATATAAGCATCTTGAAATGTATTGAAGATTTGTTAGCCAAGATCGTAGCTACAGAATTTGTTTACTTATTTTGGAAACAACAACGAAATCGGAAGACACGGTGTGTATTGGTTTGAGTTTACTCTTCAACTGACTTCATTTATTTAGCCGCTTTATGGAGTTCTTGCATACGAGCTTTTTCCCATGCCAGCGGTAGCGAGTATAACAAAGAGAGGGAGAGGAAGAGTGATCTTAGCAGCGCTTTATTTATGCTCTCATCTCTCATCATTTACATTCCCTTTTTTTAGGTAATTTAATTTGATGATTAACACATGTATTTAGCTTCAAATCTGTCGAAGTGACTCTACACCGGCCACATTAAAGATATCCAAGCTTCAACTCAGCTTATAGGGAGCAAAGCTAATCGACGAATGGCACGTTTACAAAATCCGTTTTCCGTAAGGGACGACGCCTAGGAGCCACGTTTGAGACGGGATGTTGTCCTCTGATTATAATGACGGTTCCTTCCTCGAGGTTGTGTTGGTCCCTGGTCCACTTCTGTTTCTGCTGCAAGCTAAGAAGGTATTCTCTCGACCAGCTGGTCCAGAAGCGCTCCTTGTTGGAGGACACGAGCCGCCATCTGCTCAAGTATGAGAGCTTGTCGTCGCTGATGGGTTGCACGGACACGGGTGGCAGTGCACCTAGCATTCGAGAAGCAGGCAGATGTGCTGGGGTCACGGCTTGAATGTCGTTCGGGTTGATAGTACCGGCCACGATTGGCCTTGTGTTTAATATGGCTTCCCCTTCCCCGACGATAGTGTCGAGTTCGTCCTTGCTCAACTTGGCGCTGCCGATGGCCCGAACCAAAATGTGATTCGCTGTCTTCACTGCGGCCTCCCACAAGCCGCGAAATGGGGTGCTCGACAGGAATGAAAATGAATTCTGTGTGATGCTTGACTATAGCATCGCTGTGAGCAGCACACTCCTTGGCGAGGTATTGAAGTTCTCAGGCTGCACCGATAAGGTTCGCGGCATTGTCGCTGTATAGTTGGGCAACAGGCCGTCGTCGTCCTAGGAACCTGCAGAGACACAGAATTAAAGATTGAAAAGTCAAATCTGTGATATTATCCAAATGGACAGCTTTGGTGACAAAACACACAAGAAGTGCAATATACATATTTTCTAGTGGTTTGCCGAGCAGTTTTGGGCGGACCTTAATCGGACCATAGAAGTCCACTCCACTAACTTCAAATGGAAACTGTCCATTCAGTCGATCAGTGGGTAGATTTGCCAAGACTTGTGACAAAAGTCGAGGGTTATATCTAAAGCAAATCGTACACTGGCGCACCACCGCCGTGCGTTGACGAGCCAGATCTTCTGCTGAAGCAAGCCAATTTTTTTGGCAGTAAAAGTGGATGCTTCGCATCGTGGATGCTTCGCATCGTGGATGCTTCGCATTTAATAAGCGACAACCAACACGCAACGGAGAAAACGTCCGTTGTGTGTCTTGGTGCTTCCAAATAAACGTAGTAAACTAAGGATGGTTGAAGCATTTCAGATTTCTCCAGTTTATGAAGCTCTTCCACAAATTCAACGCATTGAATGCTGTGCACCACCGTCAGAAAGGCGTGTTCTAGCTCTGTGGCTGTAACTACATGGTAGTGGCATTGCTGAGACTTTTTTCCACGTATGAAACGTAACTTGTAAGCAGCAATCCTTAAATTTTAAAATAATTTAAATGGTTCTCAATTAGGGAAAGTATCTCTGACTGACAATCAGTTACAATAAATACCGACGCTGCAGACCGTTTTTCCAAACCTTTTTCGTCTTCCGACAATGTAAAATGTGGGTTTTTGAGGCCATACATCCATATTTTCAGTTAAGAAAGCTGGGCCATCAAACCTAAATGAGTCATTCAACTTGGTTATTGGCACGTGTCGACAGTGTCCATCTACTACAATTTGCCGTATATCAGCTTCTCCGTTTGCAACAAAAACATTCATAGTAGACGGGTGCTCTTCCAGCCACTGAAGTACTACTTCAGAGTCAGACCAAAAGAAAATATGCTCTACGGTGAACTCCAGGTCGACTCGTACGGTTTGCAAGAGTTTTGCCAGTAAATGTGCGGCGCAGAGCTCCAACCTCGGAATGCTTTTGATTTTCAACGGCGTAACTCTAGATTTGGCAGTGATGAAACGAACTGACACTCCGTTAGTTGTAACAACTCTTGCATACAAACAGCAGCCATATGCCCTAGCAGATGCATCTGCAAATCCATGTATCTGTGTAGAAGCCCGTTGAGTAACTCCAACATGTCGGGGAATAGAAACTTTATCCATTTCAAGGCAACATGCAGCAGTTCGGCGAACCTCCTCTGGAAGCGGATCATCCCACCCGAGCTTACACAACCAATGTTCTTGGATGAGTATTTCCGCTCTTGTGGTCACAGGACTGAGCAAGCCGAGAGGGTCGTACAGTCACGCTGAGAAGGACAAAATAGACCTTTTCGTGGGTATTTCAGTTGAATTTACATTTAATAATGAGTATTTCAAGACATCTGTTTTGGGGCTCCATAATTTACCCAATTATTTAGTGTCGTCATGCTCTACAAATACGACAGCCGTATCTGCCGAACTATCATTTTCCGGAGCGACATTGGAAGACCACTTTGCTATTGACAAACCTGCTGAGATCAGAATGTCGACTAGTTCTCGGCGCATGACCTGAAGCTGCTCAACGATGTCTGCTCCACCTAGTAGGATATCTGCATAAAAGTTTCTGTATAGGGCTCGAAAGCCACAATGTTGTGACGCCAGCGCCACAAATATACCAATATTCAAATAATAGGGCGCACCGCCTTGCACAGTAAGACCAGACTAAGATCGACCGATCGTGCATAGTGTGGCCGTAGCGCAAAAGCGAACGGGCACATCCTCAGCTGAGCCAATAGAACGCGTTAATCTGACGCGTTAGGCCCAAGCAAGAGGCACAACAGCTGACGTTCGGGCATAAAAAGAGCTTCGCCAGGTCGAATCGGGGCAGTCCATCCGGACCCGCCAACTAGGCAGTCCATCTCGGAACAGCCTGGGTCTCACAACCCAAATATTTTATAATGTGGTTCTAGTACCAAAAGGTAGTCCTCTACTTTTACACTAGTCCACTAATACATTTCCCCTCCCTACTTCCCAAACTCCTCTTTTGAGCGTGTGTTTCACCTCACAGCCAACTTCTCTACTGAGCGTGTGTTTCACCTCACATCCAACTTCTCGACTGAGCGTGTGTTCCACCTCACAACCAAATGCAATACTGAGCGTGTGTTTCACCTCACTGCTCCACTGACGACCACGACCAACATTGACCAGCACGCAGCAAACAGCCACGTGCGGCCGAGTAGCCAAGTAAGAAGGAAGACCCAGAAGGAAGACCCAGAAGGACGACCCATCCGGAGGACCCGAGACGACCCAGACGCACATATCTAACTATTCACTCTGTAATCTTAAGAATAATAAAAACTTGTTATACTGCTAACCTACGCCTTTTTCTTGAACCCGAGATCCCTTAATTGTAGCTACCACACCCAGAAATCGATAAATTTCTGTGAACCCCGGCGCGGCGAGCATACCTCGGCCGTAGCAACGTCACAAGGGTGAGATATCGCGTATCGGTCGCTGAGGTATTTAAGACACCTGACAGTCAAGAAAGGTGCTGTTGCCGTCACATATGTAACCGTATTGAGCCAATTTGTGTGCAAAGGTTCTGTTAGGGTTTCCCTCCCCCTGACGCTGATCCTCAACGATCTCAAACTGCCAGTACATTTTCGTTATATCTGCCGACATGGCACAGGCATGAAAACGAAAGCGTAGCCGTATTGAAAATAGGCACGGTCGAATTGTTGGTCCAACCATAAGCAAGTCGTTGACCAACAGATGTGTTGACGATTTACTCGATGCATCAAAGACAACACGTAATTTTGTTGACGTACTTTGCGGTCTCAGCACACACTGATGTGGTATGAAAAAGTGTGGCTCTCTCGGAACGTAATCGTCGTGTCATGTGCCCTAGGGCTAAGGCTAAATACTCCTTCATAAAGTCAACGTATAACGAACGGTCCTCCGGTTGCTTTTAAAACCTTCGCTCTAACGATAAGTACCTTTGTTTGGCAGTTTCGAATGAGTTGCCTAAGCTCGCTGGCTTGATTTGAAGGATAAAGAAACTCTTAGCCGACCCGAGGGTAGTTGTGTGATGGTTTAAATAAACCAATTCTCGTAAAGTTAGTGTTCTGTGGTGTATTTTTCGGTTACCGAGACATGAGGAATTTCCTCAAATTCCCAGAACTTCTGAACAATGGCATTGAGGGATGGCTCTTGTATAACACTTATTATACAGCTTGAGTCTGTAGACCAATTATTCAGTGTTTTATATCGACCTTACACAGCCCAGCCAAATACCGTGTTTTGCAGTGACAATTTATCCGTGGCGCTTTTAATGTGACCTGTATTTAACAAGTCAAAGAATGCATCAGCGACTAAGAGTACATCAACTCTCTGGGGCTTGTAAAATAATATATCTGCTAACTCATGGTTATGTGGAATGTCTAAATCTACATCTTCAATCGCTTTTTCCCGTTGGTATGATTAGCAAAATGCTAAAATGCTCGTTCGCGAACCGATTGTGGCTTGTACGCTATAGTCAGCTGACGAGTTGGACTTTCTTATTCCAAGCAAGCGGATCGGCTTTCTCACCCGCTCTCAAATTGCTGGCCAAACTGTCGGTTATAAAATTAATTTGGGAGGCTGAGTCCAATAATACCCTTGCTGTTTGGTACTCTCCAATGCGTCCTTTTTTCTCACAAGGGCTGAAGATAAAGCAGTTACTAACCGAAAGCGCTGTAAATGAGGTGCAGGCAGTATTGACATGGTCATTTGACTTGCAAAACACACACTTAGAAACCTGAGGCTGATCTATTTGCGTAACTGCTAATGCTGTAGTGATTCTTTTTTTGTGCCGATGATCTCGCGAAACTTTGTTGGTTTTTCCTTTGCTTGACGCCGAATCTTCTAATGACAAATGGTGGTACCGCTTATAAAGCTTATTTTCGCAGTCTTTCCATGTGGGAATGCTTGTATATTTAAGTCCTTCTTCCCCTCTTGACTTTGTTTCAGCATCTACCTTTGAAATCACTATTTGAATCAACATCACATGTACAATCTTAGTGTCATCACCGAAAGACAGCTAGGACTCATATATTCCCCTTACAGTGTCGATCAAAGTTCGCAACGCAGCTGTAGACGGACTTGGAATGCTGGGTAGATCAAATATCCTTGAAACCACTTCGAGAAATGTTAGGCATTCATTATCGTACAAACTCTTCAATGCATCTAGGGCTTTACTATAATTACTCTCCGTAACTTGAAAGGCCTTTGCTGTACCTAATGCCTCATTCTCAAGACAGGAAATCAAATGGTTAAACTTCTTTACATTTGACAATTGGTCATCATCGTGTACTAACGTATTCAAAAGTCCTATAAAGTTTTTAAATTCCGAATAAACTCCACTAAACTTTGGCAGTTTAATTTTTGGCAGCTGCTTATGATGCACAGTCGAAGTGTTTAGTGTGACGGTTCTTATATCTCGTTGTTTACTCGGAGTTTAATAGTTTCCAGCAGAGCTTGGGTTGTAATACAGAGATTTTCGAGTTCTTCACTTGACGACAAATCGGAGTTAATGTTATCTAATGACCACTGAATACTAAATGGCTTTTCCACATACCCTTTAAGCACATCTATTCGACATTCTATTTCCACCGGGTCCATGGATACGATCGGATACGCGTATGTTATGGAATTCTATATTCGTGTTATATTATTCACAAAAACTTTTCGCTGTTGAACAACAACGAACAAAGATCACTAATCTGCTTACTTTGCGTAAATAACACTTTAAGTTTTTACCTCGTAATAGGCGCTGGCGATATGCCGTGTGCAGTGATGGCAGAAGCCCATTAATTTGTATGGTACTAGAATATAAGTAAAGTTGATACCACCAGAGCGTTCCGAAATCGGAAGACACGGTGTGGATTGGTTTGAGTTTAATTTTCAACTGACTTCATTTTTTTAGCCGCTTCGTGGAGTTCTTGCATACGAGCTTTTTTCCATGCCAGCGGTAACGAGTATAACAAAGAGAGGGAGAGGAAGAGTGATCTTAGCAGCGCTTTATTTATGCTCTCATCTCTCATCATTTACATTACTTATTTATAGGTAATTTAATTTGATGATTAACATATGTATTTAGGTGCAAATCTAGCCAAGTGACTGTACAGATTATTTCATCTATGTAAATAAAGCAGATTTTCGGTATAAGATCGCGTAGTGTGTCATCCAAGGCGCGTTGGAAAAGTACTTCGTTTATTTAGACAATTAAATCTTTGTCGGCAACCTTTGCTTTGTTTAGCTTCCTATTGTCGATTACTACCCTGTATTCCTTTTCGCTTAAGGCGTCAGACTTCTTGGTATAACCCACAGAGGTGAGTTGTACGAAGTCTTAAAAGTTTAATTAATACCGTCTTCTAACATCCGGGAAATTCGTTTATAGACGGGATATTGATAACATTTTGAGTAAGCTGGTGTTTCTGAGTTGGTACGTATTTCTGCAGTGACATTAGTGGTAAAAATGAGAATAAACGTGATTATCTATTAAGTAGATTCTGTAACATTAATTTGGGGTCTTTTGATCCATCGGTGGACTTATATTGTTTACTGCTTCTATACCTTTCTCTGTTATTAGTATAATGATTTGGTTGTTAATCGTCATACTGTAGTGCATGCATGTAGAGAATATCCACTGTACCTAACTATCGTATTACGATCACCCTCGAGCGACATAAATACACCATGAGCATTTCGCAACGGGCCCAATGACCCGTCGCTGTGTCAAAACGGTTCGAGCCAGTCCCAAATACTTAATAACATTCGATGGCAGACGCTTATTCTTTAACTACATGGCGACCGTGACATAGGTCTTAGAACGTGAATGTGAACGTGTATATTTGGAAGCACAAACTATTGCAGTGCTCAAAACTCAAATAAAATTGAAAAAAATAAAATAAAATATTAATTAAATATATATGAGTGAAAATTTGAGAGACAAAAACAAAAACTGGTGCATTGTGTGCAAAAAATTACAAATATAAAAATAATTAAAAGAAGATAAAAGGCACCGGCAACGCTACAAAGAGCGTGCATAATCAAACATTTCCTGTGCGAAGTCCCGCACCGGCCCCGCTCAGCTGGGACAGAAGATAAAGTGCGTGTGGCAAATAGGCCGCCCCTTGCACCTCCGCGGGACCAAAATCAAGAAAACTCACACAAACTGGATAAGACTACGTTAGAGGAAGCTGCTCCTTTCGAGAAAAGGTATGCGCCAAGCCTGCAAGAGGCTTTAGAGCTGTATCCAACCGTGGGACCACGCCCACTCACAATAGCTGAGTACAGGGCACGGCAGAATCCTCCCGCCAAGAGGAAGAAGAAAAGAAGCGGGAACGAACCAAGCTCCTTTAACAGCGGAGGTTATTAAAAGACCTCCTCCAAACAACGAAGACGGACCAGGAGCGCCCCCAGTCAACCAAAAATCTGGAGGAAGTAAAGAGGAAACTTTGCAATCTGCAAAACAACTCAAAAGGCTGCATTAATTAATGCCAATGCCTCATTTGCCGATATTTTTAAAAAAATACCTACAAGCTGCTGCGTTCAAACGCTGCTTGTAAAAAACTAACCACTGTTAGGCTTTAACTAACACATATGGCTGATATTTTAATTGTATCGAGCACCAAACTGTAAGTCAGCCATATGGAATTAACACATAATATTATTTCATTTCAAATCAATTTCGAAATTTTTTTTTTTTTTTAGCGAGTTTATTTACCCTTTCTTTTGAATTAAATACAATTTTAAAATTCAAAAAAATTAAAATTAAAAATAAACCAACATGGGTTGGGGTTGGTTCGGCTCGGATGATAGCCAGACAAAAGATAACACGGCAAACGTGGGTAATAACGTCAAAATCATCGACCACAGAGGTGGTATACAATCCCTGTTTGTTTTGCCTTTAATACTGACCATAGTCAGTACTCTGAAGTTCTTGCTAGCATTATATGTTAAGCATAATAAAATTATAAAGAAAATGCATAAAAATAAAACATTCAATGAAAAAATTAAAGATGGCCACACCAGAAAAGATTAGAGAGGTTTATGTAAGGAACCCAAGCAAAAAAAAAAGATTGAAGTTTAAAATTGGTCTAAACGACCTCGAGGAGCATATCAGAGCTCGAATATATGTACATGGGTACATTTCAATTAAAAGTTTCACCGTTAATTCATTGCCTTAAAACAGAGTAGTAGACTTTGCAGTATTCCAAAAATAATAGCATGGAATGGAATGAATTTCGCAAATTATTATCATATATAAAGCACACATTCGACAAATCGTTTAAGTCGCTGACACAGTCGACCCATTCAAGGGGCGACTGTTACAAAACACGCGACAATATTTGTGAAGTGTTTCAACGAAGCACGACAGCTAATAAACGATAACAGAACAGAGATCAGTAAAACACAATGGACAGAGGTATCCAAGTTTTTGACCAAACTTCGATCAAATTTGATATCCAAAAAACTAAGTTCAGTTTTGATATTTCAATCCCAACAATTTTGAAAACTCCCTTGACAATATAAATAGAATAACCTGGAACAAGTCGAACCAAAGAACTTGACCCAAAGGAGCCAGATCTAGGATCAGTTGACCTAGCTGATACAGAAAGAAAAAGAAGAAGAAAAAGATTTCCACGACCAGAAGAACAAAACTAAAATTTTTCAGATTCCGGCCCCATAAATAGCGTGGTGGATCAAAAACCAACCACAATGAAAGACAATTCGGCTGCCCAGAGGGCGTATATAAAATAAGTAGCAGCATTAGTGCCAGAATTTGATGGGAAAAAACTCAATCTACATAGATTTATTACGGCAATAAAATTGGTAAGCCTTACAAAGGGACATTTTGAAAACCTTGCTGTTGAAGTAGTAAAATCTAAAATAATAGGCACAACTCTTTACAAGGTAAAGGATGAAGCCACAATAGACGCAAATTAGCCACTGTACAGCAGAGAGGCAAAACGGCTGCACAGTTCACAGCCGAAATCAATAATTTACAAAAGCTTCCTGAAGCTTCGAATATTGATGAAGGGTACGCAGCAGAACAAGCTGATGAACTAAGCACTACTGCGGCGATAGATATAATGATAAAAAAAAGCAGAAAATGAGAGCATAAGAAACGTACTGGAGTCAGCAGCTTGTACCAACATGGATGTAGCCATAAGCTCATACATTCATACAAGTACACGAATTACACGAGATGTAAATACAGTTCTATTTTCAAGAAGAGGTAATTCCTACCGCGGTAATAACTTTAGAGAATATCTTTGTGTGGGCGGAAAAGGGCGGGGCGAAATACACTTGTAATCGTGTGATATAACAGGAGATTGGATAAAAAGTTTGGTTGATCTAGCGTTTATAGTCACGGAGATCTAGGCGCTGAGCGAGAGAGAGTGAGAGGGAACGTTGCCTATCTAAATGGTTTTCTTCATTGTGGCAATATTAATTGTTCGATTTGATCCAGATTCAACACATGGATAGATATGGTCATTCTCCATGATTCTGCGTTTTTAGTTTTCTTGTATCTTTAAAATCGTGCATGCCACAGATTTTCGTTTTTTGTGTGGGCGCAAGGCGGCGGGGCGAAATTTTGAAATACACTTGTATTTGTGTGATTTTGCAGGAGTCTGGATACTAAATTTGGTTCATCTAGGCGCTCATGAAGACGGTACTCTCGAGTATCTGATATAAAAAGGGCTGCCACGCCCGTTTTTTCAAAATAACTTTCAACTGCTATTACAAACTCAAATCAAAAAACCTAACCAAAAAGTATTGTTTCGTTTGGAAGTTATTAATTGCCACAAATAGTGGCAATATTCCCCATAGTGCACTGTTGCAACCACCAACAATTCATTTGTCCGATTACTGAATACGACCAGTAAAGATCAATTAGTGATCACTTTCGAACTACGAAATAGTTCAAACTAATCCTGTAAAACGAGAACAAACTGTCATATCTCAATTAGAAAAAATCTTTCCGCCCCAATTTAAATCACAATAAACAAATTTATGCACCAAGTATAATGATGTATTCGGGCTTGAAACCGAATCGATTATAACGAATAATATCAAACAAAAACTAAGATTGAAGGATGATGGGCCAGTATAGATACAAAATTATTGAAGTTCTCACAGCCAAAGAGAAGAATTCCAAGCCCATGTTCAAAAACTAATTAACGACAAAATAGTGGAACCGTCTGTGTCAGAATATAATAGCCCACTTTTATTAGTACCGAAGTAATCGTATTCTGACCTTAATAAGAAATAAGAACCTTAAAATCAATAAAAAGCTGCTATCTCTCCCATTACCTAGAATTTATGACATTTTGGATCAACGAGGTCGAGCAAAATATTTTTCATGCCTTGACTTAATGTCAGGTTTCCATCAAATTGAGCTCGAACATAATTCGAGGGAAATAACTCTTTTTCAACGAGCACTGGCTCTTATCGTTTTATGCGATTACCATTTGGCCTAAAAATAGCACCTAATTCATTCCAAAGAATGATGACAATAACATTTTCTGGACTTGACCCGTCACAAGCATTCCTTTATATGGATGAACTAATATTAATTGGTTGTTCCGAAAAACACATGATTAAAAACTTGACCAATTTTTTTTTTAATTGCAGGAAATACAACCTTAAACTACATCCTGAAAAATTTTCATTTTTTAAGCATGAAGTCACATTTCTGGTACAGAAATGCACAGATAAAGGAATCTTACCAGACGACAAAAAGCTCGACGTCATTAAAAACTACCCAGTTACACATGACGCGGACAGTGCTAGGCGTTTCGTTGCATTTTGCAATTATTATAGACGATTCATCAAAAACTTCGTCGTCTATTCACGACACACAACTAGATTATGTAAAAAGAATGTTCCATTTAAATGGACAGCTAATTGCCAAAATGCATTCTTACATTTAAAAGATCAGCTCATTAAACCAACTCTATTACAATACCCAGATTTCAAAAGAGAATTTTGTATAATAACGGATGCAAGTAAGCAAGCGTGTGGAGCGGTTTTGACTTAAACCATAAGGGACTTCAACTTTCAGTTGCATATGCATCCAGATCGTTCACCAAGGGCGAAAGTAACAAGAGTACAACTAAACAGGAACTAGCAGCAATTCATTGGGCAATAACGCAACTCAGACCATATATTTATGGTAGACACTTCACTGTCAAAACAGATCACAGACCGCTTACATATCTATTTTCAATGGTTAACCCCAGTTCCAAATTAACACGTATGAGGCTAGAACAAGAGGAATATAATTTTACAGTAGAGTATTTAAAGGGTAAGGACATTTACGTAGCTGATGCCGTTTCAAGAATAACCATCAAGGAACTACAAGATATAACAGGAAACATAAATAAAGTCACCACAAGATTACAAAGGAGACAAAAATCCTGCGCAGGAAAAGAAACATCAGAATTACCTAGGCAATATCTAGAAAAAGCTTCAAAGCCCAGCGTATACGGAGTCATCAACAATGACGAATTACGCAAAGTAGTGACCTTGCATATAAAAAATATGCTATGTCTCTTTAAGCATGGTAAGAAAATTATTGCAGAATAGGATGTTAGCGATTTATATACTAATGGGACTATTGACTTACGTAAGTTTTTCCAAAGGGTTGAAATGCAAGCCGGTATACATAAAATCAGCCAACTCAAAGTGGCACCGTGGGAAAATATCTTTGAACACGTTTCAATTGATAATTTTAAGAAAATGGGCAATAAAATATTGAAATCATTGAGAGTAGCGCTACTCAACCCGGTGACACTAATAGAAAAACAGAAAGAAAAAGAAGCTATTTTGTCTACATACCATGGCGATCCCATACAATGAGGTCACACAGGCATCACTAAAACCTTGGCCAAGGTCAAAAGACATTATTTCTGGAAAGTACATACGAAAATGTCAAAAATGACAAAAAGCGAAATCAATTACGCACACAAGAACCCCATTACCAATAACAAAAACACCTATATGTGCTTTCGGCAGAGTTATAGTCGACACCATTGGTCCACTACCCAAATCAGAGAACGGCAATGAATATGCAGTTACTCTAATATGCGACTTAAGCAAATATTTAGTTGCTATACCAGTTGCAAACAAAAGTGCAAACACAGTCGCTAAAGCCATATTTTAGTATTTTATTCTGAAGTTCGGTACAATGAAGACGCTCATTACGGACATGAGAACAGAATATAAAAACTCCATAATAAATGACTTATTCAAATATCTATATGATTTAAACACAAACAATTTAGAGATAGCAGTAGGAGATCTGGTTTTACTGAAAAACGAAAAAGGTCAAAAGTTAGATCTTAAATATACAGGCCCTTATACTGTAGAAAATATCGGAGAAAGAGATAACATCATAATCTCCGATAAGAAGAAAAAGAAACAACAAGTACATAAGGATATGTTAAAAGTTTATATTTCATAATCATTTTTAGTATGGCCATACATATGATAAAGAATATAAATAAAAATTCGTAACATTCCCTTCATTTTTGTAATAAACCAAAAAATAAAAGAGAAAAAAATTTTTTTATTTATAAAAAATTTCTCTACTTTCATATGATCATATTTTCAAATCTTAAAATACATTCACAATTATAAGTCCTAATAAGAAAAATATTATTAAAATAACTACACTATGTTGCGTTATTTTTCAAAATGGTTGAGATGTAGTATGCGCAAGTAGAGAATATCCACTGTACCTGCAGTACTTAAATAATACACACTGTAACATTTTTTTGCTGTGTTTACACAATCATAAAGTTTGAGGCACAACTTGAGCGATCATATTAAGATATTAAGATATTAGAGGGTTGTAGCATTTGGTATCGGATTGGAAACTAAACATGGTCTTATATAATTACGATTTGACCCCGTATCAATAAGGTTTCTTAGATGTTGTAAGCCCCTTACTTTAAGTAAAGTATAAGGTATAAGGTTATTCTAAAAAATGAACGTCCGTATATTCTATCTGATTGATACAGTTATGGTGTTCTAGATATTCGCAAAAGATTTCGTCGATGTCATTATTAACTTCGTAGCTATCCAAGGTTTGTTCGCATTCCGCAAGTGTGGCATCATGAGTTTTTTTTTTTTTTTTGAATTGCTCTCTATTGATGTTGCTGATGTTTTGTCAGCTGCTGCTGAGTGAGTTGGTAAGTGTTTGCCGAATTCTTAAATTGGTCGGTTCATATTTTTAGTGGTTTTGTTCTGACGCTAGAATCCACGTCCGTTGATACTGGTCGTGGAAGCGGTTTTGGTGCCACAGCGCGAGGTGGTGAGGCTGGTTTTTTTTGGTGGGTAAATCCGTTATACCGTGGAGATGTGTAAGGTTCTTGTTGTTGGTTATAGTAATTCGTTGATTGACTTGTGACATTCTGTATGACCCTTGATGGGAGTTTGGCTGTTGGCGAGGTCCTGAATTTATAGGCAATGATTGTGTTCTGGGTAATGGAGTGGGTTTCTGTCCTGTTTTATGGAAGGCAAAAGATTGTGCTCTAGAAACTGCAGGATTGCATGATCTTGGTTTTCAATCTTAAGACGCAAATGCGCGGTAGATCCAGTGCGATAGATCCACTGGTTCTTCCATTCCCAGAAGACGTGAGATGTCACCTTTGAGTCCTCGAACAAACGTGTCCAAGGCTTTTTCTCTATATAATTTTGTTTGCAATGTTTCTGATTCCCTCGTCAAATCCATGCACCCAATATTGCTTAGAAGCAGTGAAAAATGGTTTAGAAATACCTTATGCAATTCCTCAATGGATTGATTGCTTGTCTGTACGATTGTGCATAGTGTTAAGCTAATACTTTAGCCATTGCACCCCAATCTAACGGAACGTTTTAAGGTTCTTAAGCTGCGTCGGCGTTCCCAGTTATTTTATTCCTAATAGTATGTAGAATATCGAAATAGTTTGGGGTACCTTGAAAGGATGTATTATTTTCAAGAATAATATCATCTCCTTTCTTCCATGAGCTAAACTGGGAATAGTTACCTGAAAACTCTCTAATGCATTTATCTACTCTCCAGGTCGGTTAAGTTGTTTCTATGCTCTGTGCGGATTACTTGATCTGGTATGTTTAAAAGTTCTGGTTCTGGTTATTCGATTGTCCGATTAGGGCAGGCACTTGTTGTTTATTTGCCTGTGTGACAACATCAGTAATAAGGGCAATCAACTCCTCGCGCTCGGCCATGTTTCTATTCTGTTGATGTTGTTATTGTCCCTGCATCTGTCTCTGTTGCTGTCCTAATTGTCGGTCAGCTTCCTGTTCCTGCTCTAAACGTAGTACGGGTGGTCTAATAAGTCCGCTTTGATATGTCACTATCCTTCTTATTTAATATTTAAAGGTGGAGAAGTTTAACTTCTCTTATGCCAGGGAGATAGTTTCATTCAAGATAAGCGTATCCCCGACTCAATTTGACACCATTTGCTCTACCAAATTTTGGCCAGAGAGCATGGTGGTGAAGGAGTTTCAGGCTAAGAAGAAGAATAGGCCCCCAATAACTCTTAATACAAATCAGGCCAGTGCTCCATCCTCATCTTCTCAGTCTACATCCACCCGTCCAAAAAACTAACTCCCTCTCTCTTAATCACCTACCAGAATGTTAGAGGCTTGCGTAGTAAGCTCAGCACTCTGTTCACCGAGACCGGAAATTCTCAGTCCTCAGGTTGTTTTGACAGGTCGGAACAAAACCTTTAAGAATGACCGTTCGTCTCGACGTGCAGGTGGGGTTCTGATTGCAGTGGACTCTAACTTCACGTCTGAACATTTTACAGTTCATATTCAACAAGAACTGGAATTCCTGTATGTAAGACTGATTCTTCCCACTCTTTCAGTTTTTATTACATGCTCGTACATTCCACCTTCTTCGGATATCGCAATTTTCGAGTAGCACTTGTCCGCCTTAAACGCTGTTTTTTCCTTGCTATCTGATAAAAATCATATGATAGTTCTTGGTGACTTCAACTTACCAGGAACTGTTTGGTCTTCGGTAAACGAGTCTAATAACCTAGTGCCCATGTCACGACATGGCTTTATAGACGGCTAACTTGACTTATCCCTGTCTCAAGTCAACCATGTGAAATATTCCCTGGGTCGATTGCTTGTTAACTCGAGTCCCTCTGCTCACTATACTTGGAACGCCTACCATCCTACCTTCGAAGTGTTGCTCGATATGGGACCAACCGCATTGGCTCTCTCGGGTAGGCTACCTTGACGTGTTCGCTACTTTCGTAAAGCCGAGTTTGCAAAGCTTAATAACGTCATAAAGGATTTTGATTGGTCCGCTTTGTATTTGTGCACTGACGTTACGATAGGCACAAACATTTTCTACGATGCACTTGACACTCTTTTTGAGTCTTGTGTCCCGCTTTCCTGTCCTATTAGATCTGATAAACCCACTTGGTTTACCAAAGAGCTATCCAGTCTAAAAACTTAAAATCAAGACTTTACAAAAAATTTCAAGAAGTTGGATCTCTTTCTTCTCTCTCTCGTTATATAATGGCTCGGTCAAACTTTTCAGTAGTTAATTCCCAGTGCTATAAGAACTACCTATCTCGATGCAGGATACGTTTTTCTCAGGATCCTAAGCAGTTTTACAGCTGTGTAAACAGTAAGCGTAGAACGTCCGCATATCCATCCTCGCTATCCTTTCTTAACACGTCGGCAAATAATGATCAGGCAATTGCCGATCATTTTTCCCAATTTTTCCGAACAACCTATTCTCAGGAATGCGACTCCGGTCAGCCATACTCATGCGGTTTATCGAGGTCGAACGGCAATTTCAGTCCCTTGCTAAATAATAGCTCGCAGCTTCATGATCTTCGAACAGTTAAGCCGGTGTTTTCACCGGATCCTGACGGGGTTCCCGGCTGTGTACTGCGACGAGTGTCTGTGTGGACCGTTGCTCAAACTATTCAGCCTGTCCATTAACTCTTCATGCTTCCTCTCGATATGGAAGGAGTCGTTTATAATTCCGCTCCATAAGAAAGGTAGTAAGTTTAACGCGAAAACCTGCAGAGGTATATCTAAGTTATGCGCTATTCCTAAACTGTTTGAGAAAATTTTATCTCCGCACTTGCAGCATCTTTGCAGATCACTTATATCTCTGCTCAGCATGGATTTATAAGGTGGAGATCAACAACCACTAATTTATTGGAGTTCACCTCCTTTATCGTTAAAGGCTTCCAAAGCAATCTACAGACGGATGTCATTTACACAGATTTCTGTAAAGCATTCGACTCTGTAAACCACTCTCTCCTAGCACAAAAACTTGACCTTTTAGGGTTTCCACCCAATCTCTTGAGATGGATTTCTAGCTACCTTTGTTCCAGGTCCCAAAGAGTCCTCTTCAAAAACTCCCTGTCTTTACCAGTTATGGTTATTTTGAGCGTACCACAGGGCAACCATCTAGGCCTCTAACTCTTTAAACTCTTTATTAATGACCTGCCTTCGGTATTAACACACTCTCGAGTACTTATGTATGCGGATGATGTTAAGCTGTGTGTCTAGTACAAGGATGGTTTATCTCAATCCAGGTTGCAATCCGATCTTAATAGCTTTCAGTCATGGTGTTGTACAAATTTGTTGTACCTTAATGCTTCGAAATGTAAAAGTAATGACATTTCATCGCCTTACTGGCTCCTTACACCCTAGGCTGGGGTTCTCTTGAGGGAATTACCCTAGTTGATGATCTTGGTGTTGATTTAGATCCCAAATTAAAGTTTTCTGAACACATTCCTACCATGGTAAATAAGGCCATGGGCGTGCTCGGGCTTATAAAGAGGTGGTCAAAGGAATTTGAAGACCCCTATATAACAAAAACTCTCTATATATCGCTTATTCGTCCGATTTTAGAATATGGTTCTTGTGTATGGTTGCCTAGGTACAAAATACACCAGGACCGTATAGAATCAGTCCAGAAAAAATGTTTCACTCTACGCGGCCTAAACTGGAATGCAAGTGTGAGACGTCTTTCTCTATTAGATTGCTTTTAATAAACCTTCCATCCTTAGGTAATCGTAGAAAAATGCTTGGTGTGATTTTTGTGCACAACTTGATCACAGGTGACGTAGATAGCCCGGACTTGTTGAGCCGCATAAACTTCACTATTTCTGTTAGACACATTAGAAATTATACATATACCGTTTTTCCTTCCGATTTGTAGATCGAAATATTCCTTGCATGAAACTTTTAGAGTTTTATGCTCGGATTAAAATTCCCTCTACCATATCATATCTAAAACTAATTCCCTTCCTCATCTTGACACACTATTACTCACATAACTTTCTCGTTATTAGAAATTGTAAGTGTACGATAGTCTTAGTGCAATAATTTTCCTCGAATATTAGTCAAACATCTATCTTTCCTGCATGATCGCGATCGGTTCAGTTAACGATTCGCGCGTCATGCGGCAGCACCCCTCGGTCGGTTGGGTGGGAGGAGGGCTGCGATCCGGCTTGGGATTAGCGCGTAACAGCATTCGGCTGGTGTCCCAAGGGCGACTTGATGCAGCTGTCATTGCATATCAACGTCCAAAAAAAAAATACGGAAATAATGAATACTTATTTCCTACGTAATAATTTTATGATGTTATTAATATAAGGCAATGATATATTATAACTTAGGATAATAAGATAATATAGAATAGATTGTATTGAATGAGAATGAATTATACGAATTTCATAATTTTGGTTCAAGATGCCAAGATTTTGATATTTTGATATTTTTTTTTTTTTATGTAGATATAAGTATGTATATTAATTTGTTATCATATATGTCCTTATAACGACATAAATACTTGTATTTTTCTTTGTACTAACATTGTTTCTTCGCTGCGTGTTGTTTTGAATATTATATTTTCTTTTGATAACACAGTCATAATCTGACGGCAGATTAGTTATTAGCGACTCAAAACCCCAAATGAACAAGTTTCAAGCAAAATCAATCAATTTTGTAATAATCGGGAACATTTTCGATACGCCATTTTTTATTTTTTAAATTTGATGTCGAATGCCTTATCAGCGACCCCGAAAACTTCCGTTTAGCGAGTTTCAAGAGAATCTGATCAGTTTTCAAATAAGTTTTCGCCATGTTTCGGCCATATTGGTTTTTTGAGGTTAGAAAAAAAATCTGACGTGATGGAGCGAAAT
This sequence comes from Drosophila helvetica, assembly GCA_963969585.1. Lineage (NCBI taxonomy): Eukaryota > Metazoa > Arthropoda > Insecta > Diptera > Drosophilidae > Drosophila > Drosophila helvetica. The sequence goes on along the minus strand of OZ018402.1, from coordinate 39,808,931 downwards.
TGACTTCGGATTCGGGATTAGTGCCCCAAAATACATGGGGATATGATACTCTAGTCAGCCGTGTTCTTTCAGGTGTTAGTATAGATAGCTTATGAAAAGTTTGTTGCGATGTCCACTCCTGATAACGGTCTGGACGTTTTCCCTTTAACCCTCTGACGATTCATACCAGGGATCCTGCTATTCGTACAATTTGCCAAAATCGCCTGCGGTCGGGACTTGCAGAACGTGTTTTCAACTCTTCCTTAAAAATTAAGTTGTGGTGAACAATTGAGTTCTGTTTTGAACAACTATTTCAGGTCGAAAAACCTATTGAGGTCGATCAACTTGCACAGGTAAAACAATTTGGTGCTCTAATATTACGGTAAAGTTTGATAAGATGGTCACTCTTGTTGACGATCCGGATGCTCTCCCTTTTATCCTCAGACGATTCTTATTAGGATTCTCTGGTCTGATGAGCTGGTCAAGGTGGCTCAGAAGAATATGGACGCAATTCAGGAAAATTTAGTATACTAGATAATTGTCCAGGCTTTTTTTGCATGCAGATCCATTCATATGTCTGCTCAAAGTATGATTCGATTTTACTTAACGGTTTTCCTATATCTTGTATTTTTGCGGTTGGGTGTAGCCTTTTAAATGATCCGACAAATTGCTAGTATTTGCACTAGTTTTGTAGACTTTTTTACATAAAAAGCATTTAGCATTATTATTATTAAAAAAAAAATCCCGTTCTTATGGTTTCATTGTTTTCTTCGTTGTCGGAATTAATTGCCGCTCCGACTTTTATGCAAAACATGTGACTATTAATATTAAATAGCATTTCTATTTATACATGTGTAAAGATTACGTATCAACCTTGGTTAAACCTGATAGGAATGTGCTCATACCGTCACCTTCAACACACAAACTTGCAAGAACACACTTAAAACAAATAAAGATTTATTAAAATAAATCAAATATTTTTAACAATGTTTACCTTTTTGTGCGCGGCAATATTAGGTGAAATAATGTGAGGTAATATATTTTTTTTGGCACTATCGAACTATCGGTGTATAAAACCTTGATAGTACATTCAGTGAAGACTCCATCTCTTCTCTTCTCTTCTCGTCTGTTTTTT